>JAUTBR010145301.1:0-10193 GCA_032361205.1 Pseudorimula midatlantica
ACGTGTGGAATTGAAACACTGACTACATCAATGACAGAATGGAGTTTATTGTTCAGTTGCCTTTACTTTTATGGGTTCGTTTGACATTCGCTGTAAACCTGCAATGTGAAACATTACATATAACATTATAACATATACCATATAACATATAACATCATAACATAAAAAGTTATACAACCTGAACATTATAACATATACCATATAACATCATAACATAAAAAGTTATACAACCTGAACTTGTTATTCTAAGTGAACTAGCACTATAAAAACTGGTGGAAATCCAGATTAGTCAAGCACCACATATGCATGCAAGTCATGATATTAGTTAAATGATCTAGAACGTGACTTTAAACCCCAAATCAATCAACCAACCAACCAACGTAGCGTACATTATCCAGTTCTGAATTATGATGAGACATACCGAGGTGCGTTCAGTCACACATGTATTATGTATTGAAGGTAGTACTGGTAAAACTGTCGAATTAAACATGTACATTCTAGAACACAATAAAACAAGAAACTATCCAGATAAACAATGCTCCTTACTTGTAGCAAATAAGTTGTAAACTCAACACTCGAGACTATTCCGTCGTCTGAAATGAACAAGGCATATCACATTTATCAATGAAAGTATTGCCATGTAGGCAGTCATGTAGGCAGTCATGCCATGGTATCACTTCCTATGGCCAGCGTTTATAACACTTCTTACTGATACCCGGGGAGCATTCAGCCTCTCTATGCCGGTGGCATGTCAGTTTATCTAATTAGGAGATACATATTGACCTATTGTATCTTTTAATTAGCGGGATGATATTTAAATTCGATATGACAAATTTCACTTGCATGTGCAATATACCTATATGGTTAGTTGTATATTATTTATTATTATATTATTATCATCATC
This sequence comes from Pseudorimula midatlantica, assembly GCA_032361205.1. Classification (NCBI taxonomy): domain Eukaryota; kingdom Metazoa; phylum Mollusca; class Gastropoda; order Lepetellida; family Lepetodrilidae; genus Pseudorimula; species Pseudorimula midatlantica. Next base: position 905 of record JAUTBR010145301.1, read on the forward strand.
ATCATTATCATCATCATCATCACACCATCATCATCATCATCATCATCTTCTTCATTATCATCATCATCATCATCATTATCATTATCATCATCATCATTATCATCATCATCATCATCTCATCATCATCGTTTTTATTATCATTATTGTCATTAATATTCGCATGTCTTCATATAAACCCTATTTTGTTTGTATCTCACATGATGTAGTTCTGGAGACCTTTTCTCGAAACTTTCATACGATCGTACGACAATCTAATAGTATGGCTACGAACTGTTCTTAGGCAAAGAAGTTCGTTGAAGAACGTTTCGAGATTCTACAAAGCTCGGAAGTGGACGAAAATTACTCACGGTTTGTGTCCACCTTGGCTTTTAGTGGCCCCACATCAAACAGTCCCAGACTCCCATCGCCAGTCATATCAAACCTGGTGAAGAGCAGGGCAGCGAATTCCTTGTTGTCGTGGTAATATGCCACCCATTCCGTAACGAACTCAGTCTTGGAAATAGAGTAGCTACCTAATATACAAAATAAAAAGAAGCGTCAATCTATAACTTCTGTAAATCCATTCATTCTACCTCAGAGAAGCGTTCTTTTAAAAGTAATAGTTATTGTATTTTAATTTAAATGTTATCAAAAATACGAAAACTAGTTGGACATGTGGAAAATATAGCTGGTTGCCCAATACATGCCTTTGTAGATAAATCAAATGTATCGTCTGCTCATCAGATTGCGAACAACATCGGTTAACAAACAGCCATTTTATTCGTGATTTATCGCGATATAAATAGAGATCTGACGTCATCAATAGTCCCAAGTTGCCAAGTTAGCATATTTTCGTTAGTCCTACAAATATTCTTCGGATAAAACTCCCATACGTAAGTATGACACATAAATGTTGTAATCTTATGTAATTTTACCTTGTTTAAAGTTGTGACATTTAGTGTAAATACACCATCGTTAGAATGTCACCAATAACACACAAACGAAATCATGTGCTCACGTTCAAATGATCGTCTGCTTTATTGATTGTTTATCCTATAGTATTTTCAGAACAAAGGGAAGCAACTCTTGGCAACATTGTTTTCAAAATGGTAACGCGGAACGTTATTCCTATACCGATGACTTATCATTTAGTTATCTAATGACGGTCATGCGTGTTACCGATAACTTAATTTCCATAATTATCTCATGGACTATATGCTCCATTTACAGGTAAGAACAACAATTTGAAGTTTGGTTTTGTATATTTTACAAAATATGCGATCTCCGCTTATCTGTTCGCAAACTAGTGATCGGAGGATACATACTTAACATATGTTGGCCATGACACAATCATGTCAACAACAAAAAGTGATTGTATTCCTTAAAATGTTAGATCCAAACATATTTGCATAATTACGATAATGCTAGTCAATATTGAATAATCATGTTACCATCATGATCAAATCTAGTGACGAATTCATTAAGAATTTCAACGTCAGTAACAATGCCGTCGTTGTTCTTGTCCATGTCCTTCAGAACCCTGTTGACGACCACGTCCACTGAATGATCCATCGTGTTGGTGCGGAAACAAAAGTCTTGCCTGCAAAACAGAGGGGGGAAATCCCTCTAAGTACGATACCATATGCCTGCGCTACACTTGCAACTGAATTTAAAAATTGAAGCTGCGCAGACTTGTCGTCGAAACATCCCCGACTAGTCGTGGATACGTGGTTTCTTTTAGGCCAACTTGATATGCTACACATCCAACTACATAGTTTCTCATCGCCGACAGCGTATTGCCGACCGTCTCTATGTCATAAAAACCTACCGGTATGTCATAAAAAAATACTCTTTCCAGACTAGTAGCGTCGGATTACTCTCCTCAAGAGTCGGCATAAAAGGATGGCGTAGACGACGATTCAGTTGCACGTGTAGCGCGGGCCTTAGTCATATCATTGGTGACATGTCAGTATGGGTATCATTGTTGTATTAAGCCTCGGTAACACATTAAGGAATTTTACTGCCGTCCTTGAGACGACCATTCCCGATTAAAATGTGTCAAAAGTCGGACCAAGATCCTGTGATTCGGGGAGGAAATCAATACAAAAATGTAACCAAAAATGTTTTAATCACGACAACAATTAGATATTTTTTAGGAAGCGTCCCTAGCCAGCCGTTTCCAGCCGAATTCGTCCCGAATCTGATGCTGATCCGACATAGACCAAACAGTGACCGGACAGTGAACCGACGCATTCGGCAAGATCTGGACGCAATTCTGACTCCATCGGCAAGAAACGTCAATGGAAAATGTCTCCAAATCTTGGAGGGTTAATGCAGTGCCGTTTATGGCTCCCGTTTGAGATTCGACAGCGCTACGACACAAAAAGTGAAAAAGTCGGATTACTATCCCCAATGATCTGGAGTGTCTTATCATTGTCTGAACTCAATCCTACGGATCAGGAATGGTCCGGAGGGGTCGGCCAAAGACTCCCGACAGTTTTGTGCGTCTCGTAACAATCGTGACTATGTCGTGACAGATTCTGATGTTTCTGTTCAAAATCGTAACAATGCCCTGTGTTGTATGGACGGTGTCCTGTGGATCGGGACGCTGTCGTGATGAACGGACATAATCTGGAGACGTTTTTCATTGCCGTTTCCTGCCGATTGATCTGGAATATCCTATCATTGTTTGAACTCAGTCTAAACTCCTTCCTACAAATCGGGAATGGATGTCTTCCGTCAGCGTCGTTTCACTGTCGGGTAACTGTCGCATTCGGGAGAATCGGGAAGCTGTCGGGACGCTATCTGAAAATAGTTTCTTTACCATGCGAAAGATACTGATCGGATCAGAATCGAATTTAGAACTGGAGAACCGGGACGCTTCCTGAACAATATCTGAGTGTTGTCGTGACTCATTTTTTTCGGGAATGGTCGCTTCAAGGACGGCAGTAAAAATCCTGAATGTGTGAAATAGGCCCGTTCATCACGACAGCGTCCTGATCCACAGGACACCGTCCAGACAAAACAGGACATTGTTACGATTTTGATCCGATACAGGAGAATCTGTCACGATTGTAATCCGACTAGACAAAATCGGCTGAGTTTCCCGAATGTTACGGGACGCACCTAACTGTCAGGAGTGCTTGGAGCACCTCTCCGGACCATTCCCGATCCGTAGGACTGTTCAAACTGAGTTCAGACAATGATAGAACATTCCAGATCATTGAGGATAGTAATCCGTCTTTTTCACTTTTCGTGTCGTAGAACTGTCGGATCTCAAACGGGAGCCATAATCGGCACTGTGTTCACCCCGCATTAGGTGGTTGATCTTTCTCTCTTTCTCTTTATCTCTCTCACACACATACACACACACACTCTCTCTGTCTATCTTTGTCTCTGTCTATCCCTCTCCCTCTCTCTTTCTTGATAATTACCAAATCTTACCCATAGGCCACCGCGACGAGAAGTACAACTAGGAGACACCTCATGTTGCTGTAAGCAATCGCAAAAGAAGATAATGTTATGGCCTTGATCTGTCTGTTGCTAAATGTTAATTAATTTAGACTGATCATCATGCATTTGTTTGGTTGGTTTGGGGTTTAAAGTCACTTTCTAGATTGTTTCACTAATGTCATGACTTGCATGCATATGTACCGCATGACTATAGTAGGATTCGTTTAAATAGAGCCCCTGGGTTTCTTTTCAACTTATAAATTATACAGGTGTTTGAGCAGAGTTTCGTGAACATGGACCCAATCCCCAGTAGATTCTCGTTATGTACTATCTCCAGCATGGGAAATGCCGCGTTAGCAGTGTTTTTAACATTTCCACTATATAACTATCAGTGTTGGTGTTTTGGTTTCTACGTCAAAAATCTAATTAGCATATACCCAGATGCCTCTGTGAACGTGTAAGACTTGTATTATCGTAACCTTAAATGTTAACAATATAATATTTATGGTCATGAATATAAACATTTGATTGTTTTGAAATGTCCATGTATAAAATGTTTATAAAAGTATCACTGCACTTTTTACAACTTAACAAGCTATTAATTTATCTTCCGTAAAAACCTACAGCCAATGTGAATGATTAATTTTCAAGTTAATGTCCTTTGTTGCAAAACAAGGAGACCAGGCCCCGTATTCTCGAAACTTCGTAGGTTCTAAGAAGTTCGTAAGTACTAAACAGTTCGTAAGTACTAAGCATTTAGCTAACTGGTTTTCTGCTAATGGTAATTTTTGAAAAGATCTTTTCTCATTAATAAGTTTTTAGCTAAGAAGTTTCGAGAACACTTGATTCCAAATGTGTGTGTGTGTGTGTGTGTGTGTGTGTGTGTGTGTGTGTGTGTGTGTGTGTGTGTGTGTGTTATCAGTAATGTACAGTCAGTGGCCAAAAAAACACTAAGATGAAGATGTTGATGGAATCAAGCTATTGTTAACAAGATAATGTTCTGTTTTCAAACATTGATTGACGTACCTTGGTGTGGACGTAACCGTGTTACTGGAATCTGCTAGTGATAGTAATACTTCTATATACTACAGATACACCTGCCGTTTCCCACAGGTGCGACCAGACGTAACTTTCCTTCTCGTGCCCTTCTTGTTTTGAAATGATGGGAATAATCTACTATTTTACGTCAAAATGTAAATCAGATAGCTGTGCTGCCAATAAGTGTAGTCAAACCCAGAGTCAAATACTGCTGAGAAAACAGCAACGCGGGGTATATCCTAATCTTACTTCTCGCAGCAATGGTAATATGTTTAATGTGTTACAATGATCATTCAACATACTACCAAATGCATATAATTGGACAATAACGATTGTGCAACAATAATACACATACATAAACGCACGCGCGCACACACACGCACACACGCGCACACACACACACACACACATACACGCACACACTCATATAAAGCAACACTTTGACCAACACATGATATTGATTCCACTCAATTTATGCTAGACGCCCACTTATAGGATGTGAACTACGAAACATCACGATATCAGTAGGCCCCCTATCGTGTGTAAGCTCGTCATGGTTCTTCAGTAGTTCGCAACGTACTCGTGCTACTTCGCAACCTACTCGTGGTACTTCGTGAGAGATCGTAGATGGGAAACGTGCTGTTTTGAACATGCTGAACACTTTTGCAGTTATCGTATGATAGTGTGTTCGGCACGTGTTGTAGTCGTGTTGTCCTCGGCATTGATAGTAGTTTCCACGTAGTCACGTTGATTCATTGAGTGATTTATTGTATTAATATTCTACGTGTACACTACGATCAATGCCGACTATGGCACGACTGTGACATACTGTTCAGCATGTTCAACTTTCTGTATGATCGAGGGGGAAATTAAAGTATGTATAGATAAATATTAATTTTTGGCAACAGATGGCTATGTCCCATAGGTCTAATTTGCTTGGGCGTTCTTGTCCAAGGGGGCGATGGCTCACAAACAATTGTCTGTCATATAGCCGTGCATCTTCAGACATTGTGTCATGTACATTGATGCGGAAATAACTGTGTTACTGCAGCAGTGAGGGTGGTGGACATAGCGCTGTATACCGCAGAGGCACCTGTCAGTTCCCACAGGTGCGACCAGACGTACTGTTCTTTTAGTGCCATTCTTGCAATTGTGTTCAAATGATGGGAATAGCCTCGTATGTCGCGTCTAAATGTACCAGAATCTGATAGCTGTGCTGCCAACTAGAGTACACGAAACTAGAGTTGACACAACCCAGTACAGACCACACACAGACACAAACACACACCAACCATACACACACACCAACCATACACACACAGACAAACACATATACACACACATACACAGAAACACACATACACAGAAACACACACACGCGCGCGCGCACACACACATACATACACGCGCGTGCACACACACATGCACACGCACGCGCACACACATACACACCACACACACACGCGCACGCGCGCACACACACACCAACCATACACACACACAAACACATATACACACACACAAACACACATACACAGAAACACACAAATACATACACATCACACACATATACACACACGCGCGCACACACACATACATACACGCGCGCGCACACACACATGCACATGCGCGCATACACACACACACACCACACACACATACATACACACACACCACACACATACACACACACGCGCGCGCACACACACACACACACACGCGTGAGCGCGCACGTACACACACATACCACACACACACAAACACATACACACACACAAACACACACACACACACACACACACACGAAGTTGGTTAACAGTTACTTTTCGTATTAGCCAATGTTATACGTTTGTGGTAATTGTATTGGTCCCATGCGATGTGAAGTAGACTAATAGACTACCAATCTGTTGATGCTGGTCCATTCTTTCTAAGGTACAAGTACATAGATTAGCAAAGAAAGGTACGCGTCAATTCCATATTTTATTTCATACAACATGTACTACTAATAAAATAGTACTATAGACATGTGCATCATATTTAGGAAGTGTCAAAAAGCTATTAACGAAGATATATTGCAAAATGAAAACGATAAAATAAAATGTATATGTATCTATACTGTATCAGTTTCGGTTGTAAATTCACACTTCATCCACTGTACACTTTATCTATGGTGCACTTTATCCACTGTATATATATCAAAATGGAAATATGTTACTGTGACTGGTAATAAATAAAATCATGCCTACCACATAAATACAGTGTATGTAATTGGTTACGAGTAATCTGCGCATGCGCTCATTTATTCCATACATGAAACAAGATTTCAACAAAAGTAATTCAAATCTCTTACATGCATGGTAACGCAAGGCCACAGAATACTTTTCAATTGCATGTATAATACTTTGATTTGAGCTAATTGAGTAGGTAAATTTGTAAAATTTGGGAATATCAACAGTCATTGTATTCCTAACGCAGCCTATGAGCTACAATATAGATAATGATGCGCAAACAGTAATCTGTTAGCTTAATTAATAGTATAACTTAGTTCTGCCCACCAAACGGGTGTGACATTGATAAACCATTGATGCACTGTTTCGCGCATATATGCAGACTGAAGTCTGTTAACAGGTGTCTGTTTTATGTCCGATAGCGCATTACGTGATAACACCACATTTTAATAATCACCTTACAGACTGATCAATTGATACTGTTTACGTATTTATTAGTTCGGGGTTGTAGTTAAGGTTCATTCCGGGTTACCAACGTTTCACGACTCTGTTGGTCCTGCGGACGATTACTCAATAAACAGCTGATAAATGTATTAATTTATTCTTTGGATGGTTCTTCTGCTGGTTCTTCAATGGTTACTTTGGGGGGCTTGTTTGCAGCGTCTGTTGCAGATTCCTCCGTGGTTGAATTTGCTGGCGCTGCTGTGGATTCATCCGCTTGTGAGGATGGTTTTGATCCGGAGTGGCGTGATGATGTTGAAGACTGGCTATTCGATCTTTTATGTGACCTTTTTGATCTATGCTTTTTGCCTGAAGATTCCTTCTTGGAACTAGTTCGTTCTGTGGGTGCTTTTTGTGACGTTGCTGTGGAGCGCGTTGCGATGGACACATTATCCTGATCTGTCGCTTGATCGCTTGATCCTTGCGACCTCGAGGACAGGGTCGACGTTGACGTGGGCGTCGTGGACCGGGAAGGCGTGCTGATTCTCTGCTTCATCACCATGACTCTCATCTCGGTGACGGACAACGGCCGGGTGAACCTTTCCGTGTCCTGGTTACTGTTCGAAAGTAGGAATTACATGATGCATGAACATGTCTATATAGCCTATGATGCTCGGTCTATTTTACGTGCAGGCCTATTACCGCCAACAGTCGGCACTTTATTGGGTTCCGTATCTCTGAAAGTGGTGTGACTACATTTGCAAAGAATTCAAAGTGAAAGTTTCAAACGACTATGTTTTCTTAGAAATTGTTCATAGATCAGTTGATGCATCAAATACAAGATAAATAACGGAACGTTCCTTTTTTTTAAAATAAAATATTATTTCTTTTTATAACTATCGAGTGTTGGCTGAATAGGTGGACAAATCAAACGTAAGTATAGTCTCAGATCGAAATTCGTCCGTCCATTATACAGGTGATAGTATGTATTTTAATATAATATAAATATAAAAAATGTCATTTATGTGTTTAAATATAATATGAATATAAAAAAATGTCATTTATGTGATTTTTACCATGGAATTGTACCTATCCACTCGATTTGTACGCCGACCGGCTATAGCTGCGACGTCAGGTTCGCGCCATACAATGTGCGCGCTAAATATCCTTAGACGGCAAAAAGGACAGCCCCAATGTCTATTTCTATAATATTTACGACAATTCAACAAAACTTTAATTGCCCAAGTATGAACGTGGACAGATTAGTTCGTTATTGGTGTTGGTTCTGTATTAAATTGTATCTAAAGTTGACATGTTGACATTAGCTTATATAGTCAGCTGTCGTGAACATCAGTTCATAAGTTGCCTTACGGACAGAGTGGAATTCTCCTTTTCTTCCTAAATAAATCATTTAAAGGCATACTATCACGGATGATTGGCCTAATGGACAAACGAATCTCCATCTGCGATTAATTATGCATGATTTTTTCACCTAAAAGTTGTTATTTACTGATGTACTTATCCCACAGGACTCGATAGTTATAAAACAAATAATAATATATATTAAAAAAGGGAACGTTCCGCTAGTTATCCTGTCTTTGATGCATCACTGTTCTAAGAAGGAATGTGCGAGCAAACATTAGAGTTATGTCCCCTTGTATGATATAGTAAGAAGCCATTGTCCACCAGGGGGGTTGCAGTGGAGATGTGTCAACCACACAACGGTGGATAGCCTTTTGGAAGTACAAACATGATGTTATGTATGTCAAGTGAATGTATATTGCATTTATAGCTAAGAACTAGTCCATAACAACCATAACTATCTATGATATCTTGTCTTTAAATAACAGCGTAGTATTGGTTTTCATTTTTAAGGAGATATTATCTATTTATTTCCGGAGCTCCCGAAAATAGTCAATATTTAATTTTTGAACGTCCACAAAACACTTTTTACTACATGTACAACTATTGTACGATCAACGCTTTCTATTGTGGTGGGAGCCCAGTTAAACTATGGTAGATCTACAAGTGCTTCGTGCAACGGGGGCCAGCTAGTGAGAAACTAAAGCTGCATTGTTGCGAATGTTAAGATACCGAGAACACATAAACTCGCTCCTCTTAATGCACGGGTAAAACTATTGGAGGGTTTT
>JAUTBR010145334.1:0-15669 GCA_032361205.1 Pseudorimula midatlantica
ATATTAGCCGTAATATAGAAAGAAAATTGGTATAGAAGCTTTCTTTAAATCACTAAATGCAGAATAATATCCTCTATGACATATCCAACATCTGCAATAATTCGCTTTGGGGGGAAATGATTATTAGCCATGTGTACTATTATTATACACTAAAAGACAAGCGCTAGCCACCGGAAGTTGTCGCGAAAATGTTCTCAACGAGATTGGACAGCCCCTATTACTTTATTAGAGGTTCCCAAGCAATGGCAGACATATTTCAAAAGTTTACGACATAATTATATGTGACTATTTGCGCAAAGATAGCTAAACGTTTATAGAAAGGTACAGCATATTCCACCACATACAAGAATTCCATACTTTGTCAATTTCACCCATCACATATAACTACCGGTATCTATATTTTACTTTTTAATATTTTACCTATAATTTTCCTTTAAATATTGGCTTGTTATGAGCATGGAATGATCCAGGTCTGGGTACACTAGGGTTGATCGAGTGATTAAATGAATACGCTCAATGATACAAGCATCCGGCAAACGTTGATCAACGAAATGCTAATTGAAAGCTTAATGATGATATTAGAGTACGAACAAAAGGGACAAACCTCCAATTTTGGCATTATAGGCAACGCCAACTCCACATATCTTGTTGTTAGCAGCCATAGACACCTCTCCCGCACACCTGGTACCATGTCTAGTGGACACAACACGACATCATTCAATAGTAGTATCGAAAATAATGACACAATCAAACTATCGTGTGTAGCCCCAGTCACACCGGATTGCAGGGCGATTTGGCAGATATATGACCAATCGGCAATGTGTGCGACGATATCCATAGCCCAGTCACATCGGCTTGCATCCAGGCTACGACCTAGCTGCGACCGAAAAATGTTGCAATCGTGGACAAATCGTACATTGGTCGCACTATCGATCGTGAAATCGTACCACAGGTGGCACCACCAATTTTCAGGTGTCATGACCAGTCACGTGACCAACCAGTGTGCGAGGACCTTTAACCCTTTACCTACTACACCTGTTTTGACCTGTCATTCAGCAGTAGGCGCTACTGATGATAGTAACGTCATTCTTAGAGCGCTTATAAGCGCTACTGAGGATAGCGACGTCACAATTAAAGCGCCTGTAGGCGCTCCTGGTAGTTAAAGGGTTAAATAATATTGAACTTACTTGTTGCCATTGGTATTGTCATATCTTGGAAAGGGGTCATCGTCATCGCCGTTCAAGTCGGTGCTCGCCTTAGGATCCTGTATATTAGAATGGCGACGTTGAATGAATATTATTTCTATGAATAATAGGTTCATTGTCAAAAGCCACCTCATGTGCATAATTCTACTGTGTAAACATTTTACTAGTATTCAAGTGTGAATGGACACATGCTCGCTCAGTTGACCTTCTCAACTGGTATGTAATCCGTATACCGGAAGTATGCTATGCACATTACCATCTAAATCTACCGGGTACCCACTTACTGCTGCACGGAGGAGTTGTTGTTTAAATTTTATAGTCACTTGCCTAAGATAACAACGTGTCTTTCAACCTACTATTGAACGTCGGACAGTAAAACGAATTCTACAAGACTGTTATCTCCATTTTCCTATTCCAGAAAAATATAATATAGGAGATTGTACTCAAACTAGAGATTATTCTTGTACATACAACGCACTGGAGGACGTTAGGATTATGGTTAGGATTAGAGTTAAGATTAGGGTTAGGATTAAGGTTAGGATTATGGTTAGGATTATGGTTACGATTAGAGTTAAGATTAGGTTTAGGATTAGGGTTATAGTTATGGTTAGTGTTAGTGTTATGGTTAGTAGGGTTATGGTTAGAGTTAGTATTAAGATTGTGCACATATATGTTCATCTAAGACATTTCAGTGACAGTTAAGACATTAATGGAATCAAGACAACTACTATTTAGGTTGCCTATTCACCAAGAAATTAAACTAACCGTTGAGCTCACTTACATAATTGTCTTTCAAATCATCGTTAGTGTAATCGAGACCTGTAAGAAGAATAACGTGGACATTGAGATAGGTTTATTAAAAATGCATTTAATAAACTGCTGAATTTCATTACTGAACAAATCTCATCTAGAAATATATTGAGTAATATAATTAATTAGAGCGCAGGCTGCACTACTTTTCACTACACACCGCAGTACTACACTCCTCCGCCAGCAAATGTAGTAATATAAGTGTATGCAGCAAATGTACTACTTTCAACTATCAGTTTGCAGCACGTATTAACGCGAATGGACTAGACGATTTTCTGCTATTTTCCTACGAAGCAGTTCAGCCAGCCACTACTTGTTGTAGAGCAGTAGCGTATTGAAGTGTGGTGGACCGCACCCCTGAAACCGATCGCCTTCTTGAGAACTTACCGTCATCCAGAACAGTGACGACCACGCCCCTTCCGGTATAATTCATGTTCCAGACGGACATGACGTGAAGAAATACATTGTGGGGGTTACGATCACCTTCCCCTTGGTCATCACGCTGGGAAGACAGACTATGTAAAACATCTAATGCCACTGGACATGCACACGTATAATAGGACAGCGGGATTTAATGTAATTACTAGTATATGCTGTAGGCCGTAGATACATAGTATACACACTCATCTTGCATCCAACACACATTTAAACCCTAAGTACAACAAGTATTGCTGAAGAGAAAATGGATAAAATATTTATTTGAATTTCAGCAAACCCAGATTGTAGGCACGCTCTGCGTATATTAATATTAACATGCGTTTGTGCGTATGTTTGTGTGCGCGTGTGTGCTTGTGCGTGTGTTTGTGCATGTGTTTGTGCATGTGTTTGTGCATGTGTTTGTGCATGTGTTTATGTTTTCTTAACATTAATATAGCGTTGATGAATCTTACCAAATACCATTGATCCTTAAATAATGGATCATTGAACTTCTCTTCATCCGCTCTCTCGCCTATATAATCCCTTTTGGTTCGTATTTTAACCTGTTGCTGTTCTGACCATACTACCTGCAAATAACATTCACTGCAAACAAATATCGAAGGTCCTGTTATGAATTCCTCCAGAACCCGAGTAGGACACCTCCAGGACCCCAGTAGGACACCTCCAGGACCCCAGTAGAACACCTCCAGAACCCTAGTAGGACACCTCCAGGAACCTAGTGGATTCCTCCAGGACCAGTAGGACACTTCCAGGACCCTAGTAGGACACCTCCAGAATCCCAGTAGGACACCTTCAGGACCCCAGTAGGACACCTCCATGACCTCCTGGGTATCGTTTCTGGAAGCTCTCTTAACCGCTAAGGGACCATAGCACTCTCTTAGCAATGCATTAGCTATAGACAAATAGAGCGCTATGGTCCCTTAGCGGCTAAGAGAGCTTCGAGAAACGATACCCAGGACGCTAGTAGGATCCTCCAAGATCCCAGTAGGACACCCCCAAGGAATACAGTAGAACACCTACGCATCGGGTGTCCTGGTGATTTCCTACTAGTTCTCAGCATAGGAACCCTCCGAGATACAGGTGTCCTATTAGGATTCGGGAGGAATCCGTCAGAGATTTTCCAATATATATAATATTTTTGTGCTATGATCAGAGATAGGAAAGCTACAGTAAAAACACGTTATTTCAAGAGAATGAGTCTATTGCGTTGCAAAGGGTCAGCGACAACGATCGCCAGTCTATTGCAAAAGGCCAGCGACAAAGATCGCCATGTAACTACTAGTATGTGTAATCTGGTAATATATGTAATGTAATATATCTTGGTGTTAACAAACATAGCAGTAACGAACGGAGATTTAGTTTTAAGGATATGACTATTAGGCTATCTGTGTACCCTGCTGTCAGAGGTCAGCCGTTTACTCTGCTGGTCAGAACTTCTCTGAGATCGGGCAGCAACATCATTGTGCGTCAACAAATAGTGGTCAGCAAAACCTCGTATCTGAAACGTAATTAATAAAACCATAATGAAAATAAACAATATTTAATCTCATGAAAGTACGAGACAAATTGGCATATATAAATACATGTACAGTACTACACATATGATTACATAAAGTATTACACATGTATTTTGTTTGTTTGTTTGTTTGATTTTTAATTGGGGTTTAGAGTAACTTTCTAGAATCTTTCACGAATATCACGACTTCCAGTACGGCAGGAGGAAACCCGCAACATCCGTAGCTCTGAATGAAGCTCTATTTATGACGAGTTTTGAATGTGGGAGATTGGTACTACTACTGTAACCACCAATGGCAGGTTTGACTACGGAACGACACAACTTTAAAAGTCTTTACCTGACCATGCTTCAAGCATACCGCACTAAATGTATATTGATTGCTATTCTAAAATATGAACCATGCAATATCTGTCCATCACATTCTGCAATATTTGCATACTTTATACATTCCGCTTCAATTAACTGTTGAACAAAATGTCATCGTTAAAAAATGTGCATGTATATGATTAAATTATTGCTCAATAACATCTAACGTTATCCTTCGATTGAGAGGTCAATAAATCTCGTTACCCCCTCCCCCACACACCCACACACTATATCTGTCTCTGTGTAGGTCTCTCTCTCTCCTATCTCTCTCACACACACGCAAACACACACGCACACACATACACACACACAAACACACACACACACACACACACACAAACACACACACACACACACACACACACACTGTTCTAAATACACAGGCGGATGATGATGTTTTACATATTAAACAGTATTCAGGTCGATCGCAGAATCAGTAATTGTCACAATTTATTGACTTTGTAAATAATTAATTCCGCACACTCTGAAATTGGACTGCCATTAGACACAAAATAGACACCAGGTAGCATTAATAATGTATAATATGTTGTAAAGTATTGTATAGTCCGTGGTACGTGCATACTCATAAGTGGTGTAAAGCAGACATAATTGGCAATGGGAAATTGGTTCCTTTTTCCCTTTTCGATATTCAGTTTTTTTTTCTAGTTTTGATTTGAATAAGGAGCTAGTGTTGTTCTACGGTACATGAAAGATTATGTAATTCAAATTTGCTAGGTGCAATATAAAGGTCTTAATAGAGCCTAACAGCCTATGTAGGTGTCATATTAGCACACTTTTGGTTAAGGCATGTTTTAAGGATTTTCGTGATTTTCGGATTTTCGTGATATTTCGTGTAGTTTGGTGAAATTTGGTGTTAATACATTAAATATTTGTCATTGGTGCCTTATAAGTGCATACTTTTATAATTTTTAAAAAGGAAAAAGGAGCCAAGTTCCCATTGCCGACATAATTCGTGATGGAAAGTAAGTCTACTTGTATCGGTCATTATATTATATCATCCCTGATGGAAAGTAATTGCATAATCCGTGATGGAAAGTACTTGTATAATCCGTGATGGAAAGTACTTGTATAATCCGTGATGGATAATCCGTGATGGGAAGTACTTGTATAATCCCTGAGTACTTGTATAATCCATAATGGAAAGTACTTGTATAATCGGTGATGGAAAGTACTTGTAGAATCCCTGAGTACTTGTATAATCCGTGATGGAAAGTACTTGTATAATCCGTGATGGAAAGTACTTGTATAATCAGTGAGTACTTGCATAATCCGTGATGGAAAGTACTTGTATAATCCGAGATGGAAAGTACTTGTATAATCCGTGATGGAAAGATGTGTCCATATTGCTCTCAGTAGGAGGCGCACATATCACACGACACACCTGCATTTAGAACTTAATGAAGAGAATTAACACACTCAGATATATAAGAGTTTCAACCTCTGTGCAATATGTCCACTGTTCTAACAAACTTATAGTAAACAGAGTACGATCGTATTCTTTCACAAGATTATGTCTATGTTATCATTATTAAAGCTGTTATATAAGCAAACTACTATATATTTTATAGAATCACACATTACATCGTAACTTATTCAATCATCAGCCTCAATCTAGAATCAAGTAATATTTTGGATGCAGCTGTGATAGGACGAGATGCCCGTATCCTCTATTGTACAGTTAGCCCGTTAACCTTGGTTAGTCTGTATCCGCTACATATGTTATAGGCTCAATCATGGCATGCAATGGCTATCTGATATATACCATGTGTGTGTGTGTGTGTGTGTGTGTGTGTGTGTATGTATGTGTGTGTGTGAGAGAGAGAGAGAGAGAGAGAGAAATAACAACTCCAACAACAACATACCATGCAGTATCAGCGGCAACGGCTACGGCAGAAACATAAATAACAACAACAAAAAGCAACAGCAGCAGCATACACATCATCATCATCATCAGCAGCAGCAGTGGCAGCAGCAACAACAACAACAACAACAACAACAACCGTTGAACAACAAAGTCATCATCAGGAACAACAATATTATCGTGAAAAAACCCAACAACAACACAAAACACATACAACAACAACAACAATATTATCTTGAAAATGTAGTGATACGTACAAGTATCAATCAATTTCAACATTGTCCCTTGAAATACGAGATCCTGAACAATCTATAGATGCAGTGACCTTGTATTGCCATCATTATAAAGCAATCCTAAAAACCTATGCGTAATACATAGGACCTGTTTATTTTATGCTGGCTATTGTTCCAACGGAATGCTATCCTTTGCATTGTAGAAAATGGTATAATATACATACACACACTAACACAAGTTCAGTATCCAAACCTATGGACACGTTGCCCACACGGCAGTAACAGAACCATCACCATATGCTACAGCTGTTTACATGTCAGCGATTTCAAGCAGACAGAATTACGTTTAGATATGTCACAATCAAACTGGAAGTCAATAATTTCATGAAATTACACACTTACTTCTCTGACAATTGTGTAACCATGGTCTTCAGCAACTTTCCTTGCTTGGTCGTACCCTCCCTTTATTTCAGCGGCCCACTCGTTAACGAAGTGATCCTGCGAGCCTACAATATGTACGAAGAGAATACATAATAGCAGAGTGAGCAGCAGCCCTCCTCTGGTCATAATACAACCCACTGACCGATCTTTGGAAAGGTAGGCTGGAAATAAACTTTTCAAAACAGATCCGTCGATGATGTGTTATGTGAGTGGGAATCGCTGGACGGTCCAGGTCGCTTTTGTTATGTCACCTATGATGGACGACTGAGCGATACGCTGTCGTCAATGACCCAATGACAGAGATACACCTACAATCGTCGATCGAACCAAGCTAAGCAGCTGCTGTCTCTTCGTATCTGGTGAATTTATGGCTTGAAAATTAATGAACTCTTGACGTACAATAGGATAGATGGTTCATTCCAAATCCCAAATACCAAATTTAACAGTTTAGATAACGATCCTTGTAAATTCGGTAAGCCATACAGACTTTTAAAAGAATGGTTGTGCAAGACGGATAAACCAACCATTTATACAAGTACTTCACCTATGTTTTCGAATCCAAGATATGCTCATCAAATACGCAACTGTGTTCGATCCACGGTTATTATTAGTACAGAACACCCCTACAGCAAATGCAGTTAAGTCAGTGTATCTCTACTTATATGTGTCATTTGATTGGACATATTATGTTTATATTTTACAAATCAATGAATGTACATTTGATACCTAGCAACTGGTTGTATCTGTGTCGTTTTGCCAATATACTGAACATTGTGTGGTAACTTCTTCGAGTGCTTTTCTAGATGGCAAATATTACATATTTTCAGATGTCGAAAAACCTTCTTACAAATATGTTGGTCAACTTCCAGACATCTTTAGTGAACCACGTTGTAGTAGAAGTAATGACTGGAGTACTAATATATATTTTTTCCTATCTAGAATTGGCGAATAGAACGATGCCGAGATGTTTGTAGTTACATTTATTACCAATATGTTTCGTATCGACAACTCAGGGAGTCTTTGGAAGCATTAACCGGCATATCCAAGCTGGAACAAGCTATTTAACACGAAGAAATACATACGTAAGTAGAAATCGAAGTTTGAGATAAACGAATGAAACTGTTTGTAGGAAATGACGATGTATATGATGAGCTAATCCACAAGCAGATAAATTGTAAGCCATACATGTTTTTGCATTGAAGATAAAAACTCATCGCGACTTGTTTTGCTCTTCGGAATTGGTTAAACTAGCTATATTGAAATATCCCTGCTTGATTTTCAAATTACTTCTAATATATATTTAATCCTGTACATAATTAGTGAGACTGTGCCATGAACATGACTGTAGCTTTCTGTGATCAAGTCGACAAGAGACCATATCTCTTACACTACTGTTTACAATGTCATCGTAACAACTCTATGAGGATTTCTTGACATCATTTATAATTGACATTTTCTTTCTACAATTAAACTTGTCTTAAACATTGACTCCCACAATATAGGCCTACATCTGTGGTTATAGCTAGTGTTTGCCATTGGGTCAGCATATATATATACACCGAACATTCTTGAAAGTAATGGTCTTCTTTATCAGAGCGACATTGTCTATTTTAGAATCTGATGCTATATTAGTATTGGCCGAGTCCCAATGCTTGTCGGTTCCTTGAGACTATTTATATTGTCAGACATGCAATGCTAAGGTCAGAGTCCAGTTGACTTCAGAGATTCATCGAAACTTGACAATGCAACTGTTGACTTTCATTCCAGCCAGCAACATTGACATAGTTTATTATGGACATCAATATTGGCACAGAATTCCAGAGTCTACAGGGGATATAGACAGCATCCAGTGGTGTTATCTCAGAAACACGTCACTATTGACTGGCGCTGTCAGAAAGAATATAGAGCAACAATAGCATGACAGTTCAACTGTATACAACTTCATTCTAAACATTACTGGTCTTCACATTCATCAAATTAAACCAGTGTTTTCAGTGGTAAAACGGTCAACTCATGACGCTTAAAATAATCGATGCATTTGTCATTGGATATGTAATTTTGAATAGCTATTACCTCTAATAATAATTATAACAACAACAACAACAACAATAACAGTAATACTACTACTACTAATAATAATACTCATAATACTCATAATAACAACAACAACAACAACAACAGTAGTAGTAATTATAATATAATATTTTTTAATAATAACATTGTACATGCTCTAAAGCATGCCCAAAGCGCTATACTGCATTTATTAACCCCGGCCAATAGGTCAGCGACAGTGTGCTCTAATCTTTCTCTTCTCAACTGCCTCGGGAGTATACAACCAAGGCTGCCATTCAATGCGCTAAAAGGTTAACATTCATATGCGCAATATTCATTATTCATGGAATCTATCATTAGCCTACCTTGTTTTTTCTTAATATTTAAATATACATATGTTACTATTATATGATAACGTTTGTAAATACTTGTAATACTAGTAGTTATTACGAAATGTTCTAGAATGGAAAGGGTGTATCAGCTTTATCATCATCATCATCATCATCATCATCATCATCATCATCATCATCATCTTAATCTTCATCATCACCATCATCTTAATCTTCATCATCCTGTTCTTCTTCTTCATCACCATCACCATCTTCTATTTCGTCATCATCATCATCATCATCATCATCATCATCATCATACTCTTCATCATCTTATTCTTCGTCATTTTCGTCTTCTTGTTAAACTTTAATATTGGTATATCTTTTTAACTATTCATGTGCAATCTATTGGATAGTTTATCAACAACCTTCTTCATTTTATAACTTATTCGTTTTTAAAACCCATATAGTAAAATAATTCATTGTTTTATGGTCGCAAACGGGTGAAAGATTCGTTTTTAAAACCCATATACTAGTAGTAAAATAATTCATTGTTTTATGGTCGCAAATGGGTGAACGATTCCCTCAGCGCCGTTAAACTCCATATACACTCATTTACTCATTCACTCACTTACTTACCTCACTACATGTTGTTTTGGCAGTATACATTTTCCAAACACCAGTCACTGTCCAAAAAAGTCCACTTGTTTACATATAAAACAACAAATCATTTCTTTTGTAGATATCGGTCTCTTAAAGTGTAAAAGGATAACAGAAACGTGACAAATTTAAGACCTTGTTTACCGAAAACAAACAAGTGCTGTCTGAATCAAAAGAAGAAAACAGTGAAAGTGTGGCAAACTAGAATCAGTCCTGCTTAAACATTCTATAAATAAGAACATATAAAAGTGAAGGAAAATGAGTTTGTTAAACAATAAACTCACGTTTTGAGTGACTTCTATGAACCAATGTAAGTGTGACAATGTGATACATTTAAAGTTCTCAAATATACACAACTAGCCATGCAGTTTCTTATGTTTTACATGCAATGCAGCGGTGTTTGTATTTACCTGGAGCTTGTAGGATGACCCAGGGGCATGTTAATGACAAGCGTTTAGCGTCTTGAACGGCAGCTTTAATTGTATACTTCCAAGGGAGTTAAGAAGGTAAATGAAACCACACTGAACCGTTTACTGGGTTAATAATGTAACGCTATGAATACGCTGCTTTCGACGCAATAAATGCGCACATTATAATAGTAATAATAATAATAATAATAATAATACTAATAATAATAATTATTATTATTATTGTTTGTTATAGACAGGTTTCGACATATAACCAGGTATACTTTTCTGCCAAGGTGAAAGCAGCGTATTATAATGATTGATGAGTGGCTCGAAAAGGGGGTTCCTTGAACAAGTCACGAGATCGATACATTGAACTTTAGTTTTACAATAAGTACTTTTCTCCCTCGTTCTCTTCGGCACTTCTGTTGGATGCACTTAACATTGAACTGTCTTCAGAGTGCTTTTACTCTATTCTATATGCTTGCTCTCGCTAAGAATGTGTTGATGATCAACATAGCATACACAGATACACAACACTCAACGTTTCCTTCACAGTCATTGGTATTTAGTTAGATTGTCTCGTTCTCCCTTTCCGGAGCCGATGATCACCGCTCTTCCTCTGATCACTGCTCTTCCTCTGCAGAAAAAGAAGCATTTTGAACATGTAATACCGTGCAAACTCGATGTATGGCTGATATGTTTACTTCTATTCACCGGGGTGTCATGACATGAGGTCTGATCCAAACGCCGATAGAGATATTTGATTAGAATATACTGTTTAAAACGATAGCATATTTTCTGCTGTGGTGATTCTGCAAGAAGCAGACCATATTGTCTTTGTGGATTGGCTGACATTCCTAGCAATCTCGATGAAAGCGGAGCTGCTGAAGACACAAAGCACCGACGTCGGTTCATATTATTTATGACAAGTTTAGCATAATCCGGAGGATTATATTTCCTATTGGAAATACCTGTCTGATATTTCACGCGTTTCAATGCCAGGAATTCCGCCGCGGAATCCAAACTCAGAACAACTGACGACACTGTGTCCGAAGGAAGCTTCGTGTTGACGTGGCCCGCGTTTCACAAACCCTTGTTAGTTTTCTTTGACGTCATCCTGCTCGGATCAACGTGGTCTCCTCTTCGAGAATGGATCACACGCTTAGAAGTTATCAGGATAGATTTGACATGGTGGCATTTTCGAGAATAGATCAAACTTAGTCATGATTAGACATGATCATGCTTGGCCAAATGTGATAGCATAGATCACGATTCAGCAACATCCCATCTTGGCCCCGAGATTATATTATATAAATTTCTGAGTATGATTTCATGATTTTATGTGGAGATTTGTGAATAAATCTTCCTTTGAGGAGAGCATGAGATCGTATTAGAGCATGAGATCGTATTCAGAACAGGTTGGTAATTTCGGGGCCAGTTGCTGAAGTATGTGTTTCTCGTATAGCTAGCTTCTAGATAGATACTAATAAGAGAAGGCGATGGTTTTAGTAGATATGAGAGCTTCATGAAAAGGTACTCAGCTGTTTAAAATACTTATTAACTTTATAAACTCAATATAATAGTTTAAGAGCCAGTAGATACTTTGTAGTAAAGGTTTCTATACTCTGCTATGAACACTGACACACGACTGATGCTGTAGCCTTAGACGACATAGCTGTAAAATACGGACTTCGTCATGCACCGAAACAGGAACTATATATTCACCACTCACACACCGGTGTACTGGCATAACAATGCCCCCTATGATTCCTTACCCTCTTGGACGGTATTCGAACTCGGCTAAAGAATGTCAGGTCAGACATTATGATCCGGTGTCACTCAGTCGACTGTTGACGTTAACAGAATTTAGGTCATTTACAAAAGATATTCAGAATACAACGAAGCAGAGATATCTGAAGGTATGATGCTTCTGTGATTGATGATTGGTTTGCAACATATAGCTATATTCCTCCCTGCTCTACCATAGGCTACATTCAGAGAAAATAGAAACATTTTCGAGAGACAGGTTTTAAAATGAGTGATTAACAAAGACGTAATATGCACATACATAATGTTCCATTAAGATATGTCCCTGTTGTATTCAAAGAATAGTCTTGCAATAAACTCTTACTCAAAAGAAACGTCCGAAATTAAAAGAAATGGTTCCTCTAAATAACTATTCTAAAAGCTAAGTACGTTTCCTATACATGTAGTAAATTGAATCAATGTCACATTCCTGTTAAATATGCCCAGCAAATGGAACACATGCGTTTCTCTTGTTTGTACCTCATACGCCGATATATGTAGTCACGGCTTGAGCAACATACACATTCTGTTGTTTTGGTGGCTAGGATTCTGCCTTCATTACATGTTATATCATTGCCTTCATTACATGTGTTATATCATAGCTAGGATTCTGCCTTCATTACATGTGTTATATCATTGCCTTCATTACATGTGTTATATCATTGCCTTCATTGCATGTGCTATATCATTGCCTTCATTACATGTGTTATATCATTGCCTTCATTGCATGTGTTATATCATTGCCTTCATTACATGTGCTATATCATTGCCTTCATTACATGTGTTATATCATTGCCTTCATTACATGTGTTATATCATTGCCTTCAGGGCTACCGAATCTAAGCGTACTTTAGTTCTACACGTGATCTTAGAATTAGTGCAGCTATCAGGATATATCCAAATGACCATTGTACTGAGGACCACAGTTAAGAGATTGCTGTGATTCTTAGACGAATTGATCTATTCCTTCCTTGCTTGACATTCTATCCTTCCTTGCTTGACATTCCTGTAAAAACTTTCCCACAATGCAATGCTGCGTGTCACTTCCGTCAGCAATACATGGCATCGACATTTCATATGTGAAAACAAAAGGTTCGTTCAAGTGTATTTCAAACTAGGTTTTTGGTGATTCTAATGTCGCTGGTTCAATAAGAAATGTCAGTGTATTTAGTTAGGTTAAAAACCTGTCCTATATTTAAAGGTGTCAAGATCTGAGATGCAAATATCAGGATGACAGCAGCGAAAGACGGCAGCTAGAAATGTCAATACCATGACAGGAAAAAAATGTCAACCTTGATGAAAAAAAGATGATATATCCACAAGACAGTTGCTATTGTATGAGGACTCGAACTTTCATACAGAAAAATAATCAGACCTCTGGTAAAATATTAGCTCTTATTTCTATTTTCAGTTAAATGAGTGCATGCTTGTATCTACAGAGCTATATTTATAGCAACCTTACATTTGCAGTTTGAAATGAAACAACAGTTATTGTCAATACTGAGAAGCAAAATATAATATTTGGGTGTTTTATATCATATGGACCAACTCTTCGTTAACCATCTCCCTGCTGAAGGCAACTGGAAATGCCATAAAGAGTACTAGTAGTATCTGTGCTTAATCCAGCAATGAGATGGTTCATCCAACTTTATTATGATTGCATGATTGTCTGATCATACTTGCTTCTTTGTGTTAACTAGCAAACAACCAGATTTATACTTATATGTATGCTAATATGAGGGAGTCCAATACCTTGTATAGGAACTCCTAATAGGTTTCTGTCAACAGAGGAAACGTATATATATCGTGAAAGGGCATTACTGTAAGTTAGTAACCACCAAAATAAGCCTATGGTCAGGAATGTCAATAGATTCCATGTCAAACACACATGTACATATATAGCACAGGTAAGTGAACGAGCTCATCTAGTCTCTACCCTGCTCAATATCCTGCTGGAAACAGTGGCAATGGATTTAGGTCATCGACAGACCGTTGATCTTCTCGCCAAACACCTGCATGCCCAATCCTTCTATAAGTCTTCATAGTCAGCCGCGGAATGAAAGAGTATTTTGTCTCTAAGCACGCTTTACACGGTGTTAGCATGTAACTCTCACTGACCGTCTTGGTTGATGGCCGGATTAGCTGCGAAGACCAATATAGTAAGGAACTGTAAATGTAGATAAATGGGCTTAAGTCATATTGTTTAAACGTTCCATTGCGATGTTCTTGAGGTGTTCAGTGGCTACGAAGACGTAACAGAGCACGTACGACACGCACACGCAGGTCTGTACGTAGACACGCCGCATCCCACGTCTCCGTGCGGACGAAGACAGAGGCGTGAACAGGTTCAGATAACTCATCTGCATTTTCCGTTAGCATTCAGACAAGTTGGACTAGAGTAGATCACTCCGCCTCCGCCGTTACCTCAGCGAATGGACAGAGTTGCCCGCGCGTCAATTTGAACAAGACGTCGCTAGTCAAACATCGGAGAAAGCTGGTCCGTCCCTGCTGCCACCTACGACAGTGTTGACTGAAGACTTTTGACGGTCGTTGGTTTCTCGGGGATACAGTGTAACTAATGTCTCGGCGAGGCAGCACGAGACTTGTGGACGAGCACTAGCAGCAGACGACACCTAGCCGCCTGCGCGCTGTCCGAGTGCGCTAGGGGTGGTTCGCTGCGGTGGTTCGAGTGGAGGTGGAATATATATATACGTGACTATGGAAATGGTGGACTATATCAAAGCAATATCTGTGTTTTTAATCTTGACAATATATGGGAATTCATGTTCCCATGGACAGAGAAGACGTGCGAGAAACACTCCAAAATTCCCATGCACGTCCATGGGAATTCAGTGGGTGAGGCACCCAGAAAACTGTTCTCAATATTATATATGTGGCTATGGCAAGCCACAGCTGCTTCCTGCGTGTCCTCGTAGCTCTGTGTGGTCGAATCAATTTAAAAACTGTGTGCCTGCCTTTTCTAGGTGGGATGACTGCAATAATAAGACAGACAGGTCCGATAGGGGCCAGTACCCGATTTATACCCCCTCTAGTGTTTATAGGACTACTGTTACCACCCCTGTGTATACTTCCCCACCCACCACGAAACGCACCACTCCCTGGTGGCAACGGCGTACGTCGTCGTCGTCGTGGAGGCGCAGCACGCCGCGTTGGCGACGACGCACGACGCCGTGGCAGTGGACGACGTACAGATGGCATACGACGACAGTGCCGTGGGAGACCACGGAATATTCTAGGAACACGCCGGAATGGAGGACGAAGTCTCCAAAGTGGAGGACGAAAGTTCCGAGAAGGCGGACAAAGTCACCTCCGGAATGGTGGACGAAATCTCCTAGTTGGAGGACGAAAGCTCCGGAGCGTACCACACAGGCTCCAGAATGGACTTCAAGAGCGCCGAGATGGAGAACAAAAACCCCAGAGCGGACCACACAGGCTCCAGAATGGACTTCAAGAGCGCCGAGATGGAGAACAAAAACCCCAGAGCGGACCACACAGGCTCC
>JAUTBR010145368.1:0-10182 GCA_032361205.1 Pseudorimula midatlantica
TGTGTGTGTGTGTGTGTGTGTGTGTGTGTGTGTGTGTGTGTGTGTGTGTGTGTGTGTGTGTGTGTGTGTGTGTCTCGTATACCACTGATAGTGGTAAAAGAGAAAATAAAATTTAAAATTGAATTGAATTGACTTGCAGAATTTCTGTCGATTTCAAGTAGGCGATACGGCCATACCTTAAAGTTACAAGATCATCTTTGCAAGAGATCAAAGATCATTGATCAGGTTATTGTATATTCTGATACAGTTACCTTTCCCTGACACGTTTGCTTTTTTTCTCAAGATGTGTTACTAAATTATAAATCTAGTATTATCTTTATTACGGTATATTTAATTACCCCCTGCCTACTAGATAACGATCGCTACACGGGTAATCGTGACGTAACATTTCTTGTGTATATTCCACAAACTCCCTAGGAACTCTTCCTGGTGCTAGTGGCGATCCTTTCATTGCAGAATAGAATGCGGAGTGGGTTCTACTAACAGTAAAATTATCCCATGGTATATATAGACCGCTTTGGGATTACCTTTTATTTGGCATTGATGATATTAGTTATTTCGATTGTTCACGTGTGATACGGTATCATGTCGGTCCTCAAGATTCAGTATTTCCTGAGGCGCGATTTATTATTGTAATATTGCGTCCAAAGATTATCTTGCCACTTTAATGAAGATATGCATATTTCCCCGACGGATCCTCTTCATTTTTGTGAATGAATAATCGCGCCTGAAGAGCCACATATACTGGTAAAACATTTATTATATCATATCACTCAATGGAACCGCTTCCTTCCACCTTTGTACCATTGCTGTACGTCTCATGTCATTGTTTCCACCTTTGTGTCATTGTGTTGTACGTCTCGTGTCTTTGTTTCCACCTTTGTGTCATTGTGTTGTACATCTCGTGTCTTTGTTTCCACCTTTGTGTCATTGTGTTGTACGTCTCGTGTCTTTGTTTCCACCTTTGTGTCATTGTGTTGTACGTCTCGTGTCTTTCTTTCCACCTTTGTGTCATTGCTATGTTGTATGTCTCGTGTTTGTATCCATCTTTGTGCCATTGTGTTGTACACATCATGTCTTTGGTCGCCTCTGGTCTTGTTCATCATTTTCTTTAAAATCTGGGTTTATTTGTGGACGTCATTTTCTTGGCTTTTCTGTTTGCTCAAATGATTCGTTTTCTAGTGCTTTTACGTCTACTTCCTTTTTCTGTCTCGCTAAATGTTGTTGTCCATGTTTTGTCTCATGTTGGAAGTAGTTTTATACTTCCGTCGTTATAATACAGTACTTCCAATATTACATGCACATTCGCATAATTAATTGCATGAAGATAGACCTATTTAGACATATTCTTAAATGACCTTAATTAATAATAGATCTAAATTAGTAAAGTGTCCGAGTGATTAAATTACTGTTCAATACAGAATAAATAGTTTTTAAATAGCTAATAGTAATATAATAACAAGCTCATATCAAGTAACTTGCTGTTATTGCTATATATGCTGTCTTTTAACATTGTAATACATGCTACCTACTGTCAGTATTAAATATGCTACTTCTTGTCATTGCCACACATGCTAACACCTATTGACATTGTAATACATGCTAAATCTTGTTATTGTTATACATGTTACCATTTGACAAGGTTATACATGCTACCTCTTGTCAGTATAACATATATCTACCTCTCTTACAGACGTACCCACAACGATGAAATGTGCAACTTCTACGTAATGTACTCCTTTGAGGGGACTCGCCTGCCCAAGACATCCATGTGCTCTACTCCAGGGCCTCCTTCTTGGTACTGGGAGGACTTCCGGGGCGCCGATATGAACCTTCCCGGCATGCCCCGCACAGTCAGTGTAGTTCCGGGGACATCCACGCCTTTAGTCGCCACCTCAAGACAGAATTCCACCAATGAGCAACATTTCCATCCCACTGTGACTGTTTGGAGAACGTTTTATAAACAGCTGGTAGACGACGAGTCCATCACTGGCGAGCTCAGTGAATACTATCTTAATCTCACCATGGGGGTATATAGTGGATGAACCTCCCAAGTATTATTGTTACGTCAGTATTAATGATACCGGTATTAATGATGCGTGAACGATGGCTATTTAGTATTTATCACATGTCATGGTGTTGTCTGTACACTAGACATTGAAAGCTGAAATTTGAAAGATGTACATGTTTAACACGTCATTACAACCCTTAAAGTAAAGACATAATTTCACAGTTGATAGGCCTATATAATGGACAAACGATCTGAGACTAATTACGCTTGATTTATCCACCCCAAAGTTGTTATTTACTGATGTACTTAGTCTTCAGTACTCAATAGTTATCAAAATATTGATGTTTTATATGAATATAGGGAATGTTCCGCTATTTATCTTGTCTTTGATGCATCAACTGAACTATGAAGAATTGCGAGAAAACGTAGCCTGTGCGTATTATATGTTTAAGTCGTACCCCTTGCATTAGCATACTGAAGCAAATAACAATGCGACCACATTCAGGTTGTCTATCGGTGGACTACAGGGGGTTGCAGTAGATATTTGTCTACCAAGCAGCAGTAGAACGGATTTTGGAAGTACAAACATTATTTTATGTATGTCAAGTGAATGCATTTTGCAGTTGTAGGTAATATAAGAAATAGTCACAAATCAACCATAAATATCTGTGATATTATGCCTTTAATATACATGTATACTAAAATATATGATTAAATATACCAATACAACAGACATCAAGGATTCGGGTATCACATGCCGTCACATTATTATACAATGTCCATAATATACCCTCAATATACATATATTTCTCACACCAAAGATTTCTCTCTGTCGATGTAATGTATAGAACATAAACTGAAGAATTAAACGGAAATGCAATCGTGTTTTCGTTGTCTTGTTTATATTCAAATCTGTTGAATGTACAATTCAATTGTATGTATATTCAACCTGTTGTGGATTATAATAGAGAGGTTTCACAACACTACGGTTACCATTACGGATACAGTTAGGTTATCAGTTTGTGCGTAGTATGTGACGTCAGAGAGTCGCACGACGTGTAATTTCCAGTTTCTGGCCGTACCATAGAACCCGAAACCTCTCTATTGTAAGGTTGCTGTACAATCCGGTGTATATACCTGTTACAAACACAACTGACCGTCGCATAGGAGATATGTACGTTAATAAATCAATTAAATATGTTGCAACAGTTAGTAACAGAATATAGGCATTCGGTCATACAAATGCCATCTATAAATAATATATACAGGCCATCATAGATTATGATCTATGAGGCCATATAGATTGCAATATTATCACCACAATCTGTCACAGCATCGTTCCCAGGTCCGCTGTATAAACTTAGAATACACGCAGATGCCACTTTGAGGAGTCATGGTCATGGTCATGGTCATGGTGCCCAAACGTGTTTCATCTATTCTGACTGAGATTACTTCTTTAAATCTGACTAAATATGTTGCCTTCTTGTTCCAGAGCCACACAGAACGATGAGATGTGCAACTTCTATATCATGTACTTCGTCGACGGCAGCAAGATCATGAACGATAACTACTGCTTCTCTAACGGGCCCCCGAACTGGTCGTGGGAAGACTTCCGGGACGGCAAGATGGCGCTTAAGAACATGCCGGAAACCGTCAGCACCGTTCCAGGAACCACGAAACCTTTGAAACAGACCATCACAGCGCGGGATGCCGACTCCCTGGATGACGTGCTGGACGAGTTCGAGCCACGTGACCTGGAGACGTTGTACAGAGCGTTGGAAGAACAGGAGAGGGCTGATCGCGAGCTCAAGGACTATTACAATGAATATTAAGAGGGACAACCGGAACACTCTCGAGTTATTTCCCCTACAGGATAACTTTCCAAAGGGCAGTAACTCGATGTTGTTCCGAGTGGAAGAGGTAAAGGATGGACATATATTGGCGATATAATAAGTGAAAAGGTGGATCTAAAGCTGAATAAGACGAAAGGAAATATAGGGAAACGGATAGGGTAACGATAAATTTCATGGATTGGTTTTAATGTGTATTTGTGCAGAGGTGGTCTGGCTATGTTGTGTACAATTTGTTCTCATGGTAGTTGGCGAAATTATATAAAACTTAAACTTCAAAACGTTGACCAATATTGAACGAAGCATCAAAACTAATTAAATCGTTTAATGAACAGTTGTACTAATTGTTTTCAATCAAATTACACTATTTGACATAGTCATATGTAGTAAGCTATATTACGAGTAAAATCAGGCCCAGTTCAATTGAAACTTAATTATTTTCGTTGAAATAATTGGTTTCAGGGTGTAGACCTTATGTACATCAATATGTAAGAATGTCTCTGAAACGGATACCCCATAATATGTGTTCAAATATCATGACGTGTGAATCACGTCATCTTGTGATTTCAGTACGGTAATGTGATTGCCCCCAAACTGTCGCTGTGTCCTATATGAGATGTCTTTGTTTTCTGTTGACTTTATATTTACCACTTTTATAGTCCTATGCATATGAAATTCAGAACCTAGAGAAACAACACATTATAGAATAATTATAAGAAAAAATAATCGAACAAGAAACAGTGTCTCGATAAGACACACAATTTCAGAAGAATCGGAATTCAACAAGAACAAATTATATTAGAAGAATGAGAATTTAACAAGAAAGAACAATGTTTTAGAAGATTCGGGATTCAACGAGAAACCCTGACTTTAGAATTGAAGAATCAGAATTCCGCAAGAAACAATGATTCTACAACTATGTTACGTCTCTCTGTATTTGTTTAGTAATTATCTGCGATTCCGGTGCGAGTATTTAACCATGTGTTCATGTTAGGGTAGCGTTTTTCTGCAATACATTCTCTAGGCGCACGCAAAATTGCAATCGGGTATGTTATGCACGTGTAAAGAGACAGAAGACGATTGGCCGCATATTAGTATGTTCTTCACTATACGTCGTGTATGTTTCTGTGTTCTATTCAAATTCAAATCTATATAGAACATTCTCCCCTTTATAGTTACTTTCCATTCGAACGTTAGCATACAAAACGACCCACGACCAAGCACTTTCTGTCTATTCTAAACTAGTCACAGTTGTTGATATCGTTTCATAAATAGTAGATTATATTACCTGGGCTTTCCACGAATGAAGTCGATCCCGTACATATATTTTCTTAATCTATCTGCATGACGTGAATGTAAACAGAAATGTGAATTTGAAACTATCGTAATTTACGTTGCTCAATATCAGTGTTAAAGGATTGGTTATTTCCTGACCCGTGTTTCACTAAAGGGTCGTACTCGTGTCCGGGCGTAAATCGTTGCGCACACCGTGCCTTCACTATAACAGGACATGACGTATACCTCGATTTACAACCGGACATCCGGTGCGATCCTTAAGTGAAAAATGTAAGGGAAACATACCATGTCTGTTCGGATTGGTTCTACTCTGTTCGGAAAACACGAACTTTGCTGTTAATATTGGTTATCATGTTTTTTCAAATACAAATCGTGCTGTTATACCTAAGCTTTGTTCTACTGTCTTGTAAAACACAGTTGCTGTTAAGATTGGTCCTACTATCATGTTAAACACAGACGTTGCTGTTAAAATTGGTTCTACTATCGTGTGAAACACAGGAATTTCCGGTGGTGCTGTATAAAATATGTCAATAGTTCAACCTCTGAATTGGTTTTGATCAAGCTCTTGCACAGAGAAATATATATTTATTTTAATGAACGTTTTATCAGATGTACAGACTTTATCCATATTTATTGTTATTTAAGACTATAACTAATGTCTATATGTTAATAGAAAACAGTCTGAATGTTGCATATTCTGAACATATCCAAATTACTCTACAGATGTACCTTGTAATGTATAAATATTTTTTCTTCGTTTCAAAACATTTATGAGTAAAATGTAGTTTTATCTGCACAGATATATGCAATGTTCAGAAGTTAGTTATCCTCAATGTTTAATAAAGTCTATCGGCAACGGAATTATTTTGTTGTGAGATTTGAAATGGTAGCTGAAGATGTGCGAGAGTGCACAACTACTACAACTACTACTACTACTACTACTACTACTACTACTCTACTACTACTACTACTACTACTCTACTACTACTACTACTACTGCTACTACTACTACTACTATTACTATTACTACTACTACTACGGCTAACCCCGCTAATCTTTGTAAATAGCAACATTAACTCTGCAAACTATTGTCACATTCTTCAAGAGGGTCTATTGGATTCAGCCATCGAACAAAGTGGCATTCCATTTATGATGCAACAGGATAAAGCCCGATGACATACATCGGCATACACGAATCAGTGGTTTGTGGACAATAAAATCGCCATCTTGGAATTTTCGGTTGCTTCACCAGATTTAAATCCAATTGAGAATGTGTGGAGCATCATGAAGGAATAGGTACAAGTTGCAGCCAGGGAATGTTGCGCGTTGGAGAGACACGATCAGCCAATCTTGGTTAAATCTACCCCAATCTACCATAGACTTGCTAGACAGCATGGGAACGCGCATGGACCAGTGCATTGTGAGACAGGGTGCCCTAACGGACTATTAACTTTGTATTTTTTTTAAAGTACGGACGTTTACCATACGTTGCAAATCTTCAATGAAATGTGTTGATTATTTCATACGAAAATAATGGTTTGAAAAATTCCGGATTTCATTGCACAATGCTATAATAATTGTACATGGATATGACTATCGTACTTATTTTGTACATTGTCAATGAGGAACAGAAACCCAAGTGGAAAATACAAACTTATTACATCCGGCTTGAGCTTCAATTATAATGCTAAACAATATATAATAATAATAGTATATAATAATAATTGGATGTCCACATCTAAGTTTGACCATTGGAGAAACATTGCTATCCATAAATATCTTAAAATATAAAATAGATATTCTGTTACATTTATATATTATGAAATTATGACACACTAATAGTTACTCTGGCATTATGACATGGTATTGACATAGCAATGGCTATTATATAGTCTCCGTAATGGAAACAACGGCTTGTCAACATAAACGAGGAATGTCATGAGAGACGTGAAATCACTCCTGTTATCTACTGTATATATAATCGCGCTTTATGGCATTTACCTTCGTGGAAACAGGAATATATATTCAAACATTATTCCGTACTTTCAGTTGTCAGTTTGTTAACTTGGATATTAATGATTTAACTGCAGTGGAGCAATTTGCAGGATATCTTATATTTGGTTACGTACGTTTTTTTACCACCAGGATCTGGATTGAAAATATGAAATGAGAAATAATGGTAGTTATTTTCATGCAAATGTATCTCAATTAATTAAATTGTCTACTAAAAATAATATAACATCTGAAGGATGGTAAATAGCCTAATTAAATGGTCGAATGTTTCAAGAACCTGGTACAAGAACTCTGCGACCGAATGACAATGTCATGGTTACCTCTCTACCGTGGAAGTACAAAGCAATTATGTTCAGTGTGTGCATGAAACAATATCCATATGTCTACTGGCCTATGACGAGTAAATCAATGTGGTTGCGAATCTATGCATGACCAGATGAGGTCCTTCTTGAAGGATAACACCGCAGTCATCTTGCCTAGCCCACGTCACCTAACTCATATCTTCGTACGGGTGTATAATGTAGTAAGCGGAGCTCGGAATTGTACCCTTGCCTGGGGGAGATGCACTGCAGTGTTCATAGTTCAAATTATTCCAAATGTTGAAGGATATATTCACTACTTGATTGGTATTGCACATGGTATTGCACATGAAGAACATCGTCCGCTTGAGTCCAATACTCATCGTAATGGGTCGTACCTGTAGTCTGGGCATACAGAAAGGTCTACGTCATTTCCTGTTATAGTAAAATCATGGCGAACGTCCTCATTTAGGCTTAGACTACAATTGGACACTTTCGCAAAACGCAGGACACCGTGGAATCACATTCAAAGTGTCCGTACATTACCCTATATATTGATGCACGAATGCCAATGGACACATTTTTCTTCTACTAGAGCAGCAATATTAATGGTATGCAACGAGATTATTTCACAAAGACTCATACTGTGCTAAGTCCACCAGTACATTCGAAAACATGCTCGCGTCTGCATTATTATTATCCCGGTGAATGGACCATGTGCGCTTAATTTCATTCTCAATGCCCTGGGAAGTATACAACCCAAGTTATTCACATATTTGGCAGGATAAATGGAACACGCGACCTTCTGAGCAATTGGGTTTAACCCTCTCCTTGCTGCATTAGGCCCAAACATTGCTCTTTAGGGCATCTCGGGGTTTTTCAACATGGAGAGGGTTAATCGATCTAAATTTACGTGACAGAAAAATATTGGAACATATTTTGATGTATGAATTAAATCATTCATACATCAAAATATGTTTCAATATGAAACATTATAAAATGCTCCAGTTTCTAGATATATAATAATTGTAATTTAATAATTAGTCAATATTGCGTCGAATAATGTGTTTGTGAGTGCATGCATTCATGAGTAGATGCAAACTCGTGCGTGCGGTTGCATGCGTGCACTGCAGCTTTGACGTACGCAGCCGATTCCCTCTGAATGAATATTTGAATTCCCATTTTGTCCGCAATCTCCTCTCCATTTAGCATAGTTCCGAGTTTCTGTTACACCAGACACTACCAACTTCTCGGCATGCGTCACGTATTAAGTTACCTTTCGGAAACAACATGCAAATAAACACCTCTAACTACGGACAACCTAATTTTAGAACACAAATCAAATGCATCGACGTTTCCGGCAAGAAATAATTCAAAGAGGTAATAAGCTTCATCGAGAATAGCTCAGCCTTTCTATTTCAGGCTCTCTGAATGTTTGGTTAATCTGCTTCAGTGTGGTAGGAGCTAATAAACCGAATACCCAGTATTGTGTGATTTGCCTTGCGAAATGAAGATAGGAAGATATAACAGAGTTAGACACAAGGAATATAATTAATCCCGTTTTCTCCCCCGATTGTTAAATCCTAGACGACTTGCTTTGCTAGTAATGAGTGTGAACGGCAAATCAATGGTGATTATTACATGATTTCTCGTAAACGCCTTTTGGCGGTTTTATTTATGCTCTTAGAAAAAATCCATCACATATTTCGGTTTTAGTATTGAATGACAACGGTTGGGTTGGATCCTCTTGAAATAAGAAAAGTTTCGGTGGTTTGGGATTACTTGTAGGACAGCCATAGCAACCATGAAGGTAAGTTGACTAAAGTTTACTGTTCTTTCTTTTTAGTAATCCTATACGAATGGATTTGGAAATATTGGATGTAAATATATATAGATTTATAGTATATGTTTAGTTAATGCACATGTAATAGAAGGGATATGTGTTACCATAATGTAAATCCAACAAATTGTGATTAAATAAAGATTATCGCATACCTATCAATGATATGACCCATTTTGAATATGCGATACAGCTCAGTGCATATACCGGTATGCCATATCTGAGGTCAGCGGGCAGCAAGCCCATATCGCGGGCCAAAAATGCATATCGCGGGCAGAAATCCATATCGCGGGCAGAAATCCATATCAAAACAGGATCCGTCTACATATATTTAGTTGCGCTATTGTCTATTTCCATATCGTACCCTATATCGGCCCTGTGGCAAATATGGGAGTTTCGGACCGATATAAGGTACGATATGGAAATAGACATACTATAATCTGTTTATCGCATACTTGTCAATGATATATAACCGTTTTCTTTGTTAAATAATGAACATTTCCAGCGCATTACGCAAATTTGAATGTATGTTTTACTTCGATGAACGCATGTTTTTTAGGTGGAATTGTCACGTCACGTCGTTGAAGGGAGATGACGACATTCCTTTGTCATAGCGGCGAACTGGTTCTTGAGAAAATATCGCAACTATACCTGTTTTGATATGGATTTCGGCCCGCGATATGGATTCTTGGTCCGCGATATGGGCTTGCTGCCCGCTGAGCTCATATATGGCATACATGCACTGAGCTGTATCGCATACAAAATGGGTCATATCATTGATAGGTATGCGATAAAGATATTTCTTACCCATAAGGGCAAGCATATGCCGTTTCGTAATATATTGATATTGCACACTAGGATAATATCACTTGA
>JAUTBR010145401.1:0-10179 GCA_032361205.1 Pseudorimula midatlantica
AGTCTATTGCATGTGGACAGACAGCCAATTCTGCCAATGTAAATGTTACACTATTCTAAAGTCATTAGTATCATGTAACGCGGGTATGATAACGCGGGTGGCATGTCATGGACCCCAACTTCCGTGTTATATCGAGGGAGCACTGTACTTCATAACCACTCACTCACTTTTTCCATGTCCAACTGGTTTTCAATATTTTTAATAATTTCCACAGGAAAATATTGAAAAACTGCCTGTGGGACATATGGGAAAATATGGCTTGTTCCCCACTATTCTAGTGTAGACAAATCAAATTTACATACTTTCAGGTAAAAGATGTTTGACCATGAAATATGTCGACAAATCATGATGTCTTTAACATTGTAGTATGTTGTGCTTCCGCAAAGCTTCAGCTAAGACCATTCAATTGCAGGATCTAAGACCTCTGAAAGACCTGAGATCATAATCAAGGGTCAACAGTAACACCAGGTTGAAAAGTCAGCTGAATAATATTATGATTTTTGTGTGTGCATGCATGCATCGAATATGATACAATAATTATGAGAATTTAAACAATTCTATGGTGATCTTCCTTTGTGCCAAAAGATTGATTCTTGTATAGGTCCAGATCCATCGAAATCAGAATATCTCTTGACTCAATTCTACTGCTACTACCGGTATCCCAACTATTCATAATATGGTAATTAATAAAACTAATTAAATTTCATAGATGGAAAAACTGCATTTTATAAAAGAATTGAAATACATGTACATTTTTAAATAGGTTAAAAATAGAAAATTATAATTAGTGCATTTGTTAACTAACTTAGAATACAATGAGGCCTATTTTCCAAGTTACTGGGACATGCAATATTTTAGTCAATCGTCATTATCCTAACATCAAGTTCACATAAACTTAACATAGTGGGCCAATTATAATCCAAATTGGCAATCTATCTTCAAATTATAACCTTGTGCACTATTAATTTAATTTGAATAACTTAATATTTTTTTTCAGATTTGTACAATCAATTTCTCAATCATTTTCAAACTTGAGATCTGATATTAATTTAGACTAATACCTTAAATATTCCTGGGGGAAATTTCTCAATCATTTTCAAACTTGAGATCTGATATTAATTTAGACTAATACCTTAAATATTCCTGGGGGAAATTACAAGAACAACTTTTATTTTGATTACGGGTAGTCGGGAGTATGATAGATTTAATTTTCATAGAGATGAAATGAATTCGCCAAAATGCTATTCAAATATTTATTTTTTAAATCTTATAATATAATGTACAACAAATAGTGAACATTCATGTCATATTGTCACATTATCGACAAAAACATTGTCGCACATCTAAAATGTACGGTCAGTAAATTTTCATTGTTGTACTATCCAACTTTATATTGAGTAGTAACATTGAAATATGTATCAAAAGTATTAGAGAAAAATGTGAGCTCTACAACTTTTCTGCAAATGTGTTTAAATATTCAAATGCTGTTTTGATATTCAAATATTCATAACTTAATATTCATTCACGAATATTCGAATATACATTTCAACTCTAATATTAAATACATTGCACATTTTGAGGAATATATCGAGAAAATAAATTACATGTACATGTATTTACATATTTTATTATATTTTTAAAATCTCAAATTACGTACAAATTGCCTGCCTCATCTATAAATCATGTCAAAATTCACATTTTTATCTTTTATGCAGATATGGAGGTACTGGTAGATCATTGTCCAATGTTAATTTCAGTCTTGCTAATTTAATAGTATACATAAACAGCATTATCAGTCTGAGATATTTATTCCTGAAAAGTGTGTACATCCTGAGATTGATGTCATGGATAAGTAACACTTAAGTCCTAATTATGTCATGCTGTATTTATAAGTTTCCATTATTTTTAATGAATTGAGTAAAATGTACCCTTTAGA
This sequence comes from Pseudorimula midatlantica, assembly GCA_032361205.1. Taxonomy (NCBI): domain Eukaryota; kingdom Metazoa; phylum Mollusca; class Gastropoda; order Lepetellida; family Lepetodrilidae; genus Pseudorimula; species Pseudorimula midatlantica. The sequence goes on from JAUTBR010145401.1 coordinate 1,937, forward strand.
AATAGACCTTACTATTGGTATACTACTACTGGTTCTAGTCAATATCTAAATATGTGGAAACAAGAAATAAAATTGAACCTTTGAAAAGTGTACCTTTCTTGCACTAAATCTAAATAAATACAATTATTAATATGAAAGATCAAATAATGCACTTTGAAAATATCAGACATTCAATTGTAACTATATATAAAAAGTTATATTGATTTAACAAGTTTAAAAAAAGGTTTATAAACAGTAAAAAATACTATAATGTGTTCCTTGTATTAACTACATATACTACGTGACCTAGATAAAAACAAATATTAAAAATTAATATTCAATTTGAACATTTTGAAGCATTATGTAACTATAGCTAACATAATTTATGGATTTAACAATGAAAGACGGTGACAAATGAAGATATTTCTATGATATCGTACCTCCTTTCAGTTTCATAACATTTCACAGATAGCATGAAACTTTTAACAAACTTTCAACAATCAAACAAGTAAGATATCACAAGTTGGTTTGCATAGTGAACGGTACACAAAATGTGAATAAGAAAACAAATGTCGCAACAAACATTCAAAAACGAGTTTCAACATGATCGCACTCACTCATAAAACATTTGGCACTTGAATCGTGTGTGAGCTAAAAACTATACACTGAATCTGTTCTTACCAACCTGTCAGGTAAGATAAGTCAGCTTGTAAATTCAAATATCCTCCTAATTTTAAATAATTCTCAACAATAACGTGTCAAATAATCTTGACCTCCAAAAGTAAACAAATGCGAGGTTTCGTTACATTTGTGAAACAGAAGACAAAGTAAATTGTGAGGGAAGGAATATTTAACAAAGTATTCTGGGTAGTATTTCATAGTGAACCTCTAATCATAAAACACCCATGCGTCATTTCCACTTTGCTCGATAATCATAGCGGCTGCAAGTGGAGCGAATTCTATTTATAGACGTACCCAGTTTACTGATTTTGGTGATAAGCGTGTAGGGGAAATGTGCGTGATTAATGTCGTTTTTACGTACCTTACGTCGCCTCACGATTTATTACCCGTGAACCATGCTGAACAACATAATTCATCTCTGAATCAAACAGAAACTTAATGATACCATCCTTTTTAACATCGTATTAAGATTTTCTTTGGATTTATAGTCACTATAAGTCATAGACTTCTGTTAGCTTATCACCGGAATTCCTAGTTTTCAATGATTCTCTTCAACACACTTGCAGCCGCTATTTAGACCTGTATATGAGGGCTGCGTTTTCTGAAAGGGTCGTACCGGTAGTCGGAGACTACTGAGAACAAATATAATGCATATAATTTCTGGTAAAATTTCATCTTGTTAGTAAAATGGTCTTACCGGTACTGTGATTACATGTCATTTGTCTCTGCCTTTGTCGAAAATTGCACAGGTTAGTATATCAGCATACATTCAAGATATGTTGTTGCATAATTTAATATCATGTCTCACATCCATCAACATAATATAATTGTGACACAATGTTCATGATACATAATGGAGAAAACAAACATATATCATCTAAAAAAAACACATTTTCAAAATGTATTCATTCACACACGTAATGTCTATTTAACTAGATGGAAAAGTCAATGATAAGTATATATATGTGCAGAGTATATACAGAGAATGGAATTCATGTGTTTAGATATTCATATACATCATGACTTGGGGATTGAGTTGTACAGTGTACTATATACAGCGATGTTACATTATTAGAAAAGTATTTTTAAAACCTTTAATGTAAAACAAAAACATAATAATAACTTGACTGTTTTGACCAATGTTAATGTTAACCTTGTATCAATATTGAAACCAAATACACCAAAGCACTATTAGCATCAATATTGTAAGGCGAAACTAGCTGAATGCGTGTGCAGATTTCGACATGACCCACATCTATATTTCTATTCTACACTTTTTTTACCAAAGTAAGATGTGACAAAATAAATTACTTGTTTTTATGGATTCGGCGGTCCAATTTTTAGCACATAGCCAAATGATTTTATTTTTGGAAATTAGAATATATATATATATATATATATTTATTTTTTAGAGAGATAATGCTTTATTTAGGCCACAGACAAGTAGTCCGAGTACCGGTAAGTGTATTGCCATAACTCAATACATTAATTCACACCTTTTGTACATTTATTTTATGGAACACTAAAGTGGTTATACCGCGTATCACCATTTCATGTCTGTTTGCCCATACCCATTGTCTAATATTAAAGATAAAGATAACTGGAAACCATAATTGAGAAATCATTATACAGTTTACAAAACACTTCATCAAATTCTTTTTTCTTTTCTTTTTTCTCTCTCCTGTATCTAGACATTTTGATAATTAATTCTGTAAAACAAGAAATCTGGCCTAAAGTTAAATTGTCGCATCTATGCATATTATCTTAAGTTTCAGTATTTGTTTCCTTCATAGCATTATCAAATATCAATGTCGAGTAATAACATTTGAATTCCAATACGAGCTAGGGAAATGCATTGACGTAAATAAACTTACTGTCAATTTGGGGTGTGAATAATAAACAAAATGCATACCTGGAAATTTGTCAAAGTGCAAAGGGAGGTAACCTACTACTAATATTGGGTCATGATGCTAATACTGTGCTTCAGTTTATTCTTGTATTTGTCTGCGTCGTAAAAGTGACTAGATTAATAGTTAATAAGTGATTACACGATCACATTAAACAAACACAGAACCCAACTTTGAAAAACTTGAATGTCATATTACTACAATTATTATTTTACAAATATTGTGAATGTAAACAAATACTAATTAACCCCATAAATGCTGGACTAATAGTACCAATGTTCCATAGATCATTTTTGGTCGCCTCCAGCACAGGGGAGGTTAATGACATATTTTGCTGTGTGATTCAAAAGACAATTCTAATTGTCTTATTGAATATACTGTAGTTTGTCACCATTTCAAGAATACATAAATATTCTAGTATATAACCAAGCCATAAGGAAGACTAGACTATAAAGGAATGCTGTGTAGTTTTTTATATATCTTCTATCTTGAGATTTTCTATCTTCAACATGCCGTGCTTGGACTCGGCACGGTACTTGGCCAGATCTTTCCTTGTTACCATCCCAAGTGGCTGAAATATCACAAATACCATTACCACAAATACCATGTCTAACAGACAGTGAGAATACCATTTTAAAAATAAAATAATTTAACCCTCTCTATGCTGAAAACAACAGATGCCCCAAAGAGCCGTGCCTGTGCCTAATCCAGCAGGGAGAGGGTTAATTGGGATTTAGAGTTGCACTTATATCACAGCTTGTTAGTTTAGGGTAGGAGGACAGGAGGAAACTTGCAACATCCATGGCACTAAATGTTGCAGTAAACCTGCAAGCATCGGCTGGTACTGACAGACCAAGCATGATAACCGCATTGTCACAGTACAGACAGAGCATCCATTCATATGATCATGTCGGAAAAGTAACTTTCGCGAACATATCAATGCCAGGCTCCTAGGACGGGATTTGCATCTGGGTTAAAAATAAACTATTATTAGCAATTAATTAGGTTGTTCGAGGATTTTAATTCATAAGAGTATTACAGTATTAGGAAATCTTGACCTTACCTCATTGTTGTCATTCACGATCAATAAATGCCGCAACCCGAGACCTCGGAATATTTTGAAAACCCTTGGTAATGAAAACTCCTGGAAAGGAAGTCAGAAAAGTAAAATACTAGGAATACATCAACTTTCACCAAAATTAACAAATGAATGTAAAAATTCTAATGAGTGATAAGTTTAGCTTTATTGTTTACAATGTTTAGTACCTTTATTCGGAAAACTGCAAATATTTGTACTTACAAGAAGTAATTTCGATTCTGTATTATTATAGGAAGTACTGTAAATCACGAAATTAATGCATCGCTAATTTAATGCGACCTCTAGATTTTAACTGTAAATGGTCACGTCTCCATTAATGTTTTCCCCCTGTCTTACCATTAATGCGCAGCAATTAAATAGGACAATACAGCGGTCGTATTTTTCACATTAATATTCTGCTTGCATTAATTTCATGATTTACACTAACTGTGTTCTGTTCATGAATAGTTACATGAAGTAACTGTTCTGTTCATGTGTTTGTTATAGGATGTAACTATGTTCCGTTCATGTTGTAGAAGGTAACTAACCGGCCCCACTGTATATGGCGTTCGGTTCATGTAAGGTCTCAGATCCACAATGTAATCCCTTTCTTCTTCTAAGAGTTTTACTTCTATATCCTGCAAAAAAAAAGAACAAAGAATTTCAAATATATCTCAGAACTAAACAAACATTGTTTTCCAATTCATGATTCTGTCACTGTGATTATTTAATTGAAAAGAAGTATTATACAATATACTATATATAATTAGCATATTTCAAGCTAGAACATTCTGCATATTTGCTAACTCCAGCGAACAGTTCTGTTATGACCACATTATTCCAGTTGATAGTGTAATTTACTTGTAGAATTGTATAATATTAATAATAATAATACTGTAATAATAATAACAATAACAATAATAACAATAACAACAACAATAATAATAATAATAATAATAATAAAAAAATAAAAAAATAATAATAGTTATTATAATAATGTGTACTAATATTCTGCCAACTCCACATTCAAAAGCAACCTCATAGTGCTACATTGTTTACCCCGGTCAATGGATCTGTGTGCCCTCATTTTCCTTCTCAACTCCCTGAGGATCATACAAGCATTCACTTTTCCATTGTATCCGATTCCCGCTGTGACAAAAAAAGCACCCTCATGGCATTTGGTCTCAAGGACTCATTCATTCCTTTAATTCACTCACTAACTCACACACTCCATCTTATCCTACCGGGTATCCACTCCCTACAGTATCTTACCTCTACTTTGGTGACTTCAACTGGGTAATGGTCATCGAAGTCCTTCATTGTGATAGTAGCGGGAGGAAGCATGCCCTCTGGTGCATAGATCTACACCACACATGGAATAGAACACACAAATCTTATTAATAGAATTGTACATAGAACATACAAACAAATTAATAGACATCTATCAAAACATCCTTGGTCAGTATCAGCCGATGGCTACAACATTTAGCTCAATGGATGTTAGACTTTATTTTGATTTAGGGTTGTGTATTACACACAAAACTCTCACCTTTTTTCTCAAAAGAGTTAACAACTGGTCTTTTAATATTAATCCCGACAATTTCCCGTGACGTGGATTCTGAAAAAGAAATGTTTGTAATATTGGCAATAAATTGTTGTTGCATATGAGTGAAAATATTTCCACAGTGATGTAAAAGAACAAATCAATTTATATCAATAATATTTTTAATATCCGCAATCAATTTCTATATTGTTTTCATTTTTCTGGAAACGCATAATATCAATAATATTTTTTAGGTCCTCAATCAATTTCATTATCGTTATAATTTTTCTAGATTTGTTTGATTCATGTAAAAAATATAGAACAAAAAAACAAACAACAACCCCCCCCCCCCCAAAAAAAACTTTTTTAGGGTGTTTCTTGTGTGTTAATTTACAAAATATACTTGTCACCTATGGGTGAAAGATTCCCGCTGTGACGTAAAACAATAATTCATTCATTACAAAATATAGGTGTGTACTGGTAGGTACATACTCTAGGGTCTGGTTCTATGATAGGGAAGCCACAGAAGGTCTCAGTGGCTAGGACATCGATGATGTTTCCCACAGTCTCCTGTGGCTGGAATGATAGCACTGGCTGGCTCATCACCTCACTGCAACATCAGGGAGGAAAAACCTTCACAAACATTTCACAGTAAGGGAATATTAAAATTACCTGTGCTAATCACCTTGATATATAAATAGTCTTGACCTATAAATATAAATGCCATTGACCTATAAATATAAATGACCTTGACCTATAAATATAGATGACCTTGACATAATATAAATGTCCTTGACCTATAGGTACACATAAATTACCTTGACCTATAAATACAAATTACCTTGACATATTAACATAATTGACCTTGACCTATAAATATAGGATATGGGTCACAATGTTTCAACATTCCATGCATCTGAAATTTATTTCAGGATCAAACAAATTAATGAAAAATTAATATTTGACCGTAGCCTTTCACGATCACTCATTCGTTGATGATGGGTTGTCTGGTTTACCTTGCTTTTACATGCTCACACAATGGAGGTGGTTCTGACACTAGTAGAGGTATCCCACTGACTTCAACATTCATGTCGTATAAACCCTGAAAAGAAAATCGTACAAAAATGATACATTTATTTGATTTAATTTTTATTGGTAGCACAGTGGGACATCATCGGGACTTCCCAAATAAAGATTAGGTCAATCAATTAGGGCAGTTATATAGGGCATTTCTGGTTGCCTTCAGTATTGAAAGAGTAAACTAAGGCATCTCCAGTTGCCTTTCGCATGGAGAGGGTTAATCAGCATGTGAAGGACCAGACCCTGGGATGTCTACTTACTGTAGTAAAGAAGTCGCCCACCCACTTTGAGATCATAAGGGCCAGCATAATGCATAGACCGAAGGAAATGTCGCCTGTACACTCCACGATAATCACAGTTAGACTAATGGTGGTTCGTAAGATCCCGCCCAGCTGTGCTGCTGCACCAATCAGTGCGTACTTGCCAACGTCTTTGGCCTGAAACAATCGCCAATCATAGAAATACCTAAAACTTTAAATGTTTACGATTCCATTAAAGCTGTAGTTACTGAAAACTAGTGTTCAAATAAATCTGAAAATGTTTCATTAAAATGAATTCATTTCTTCTCTGAAAAAAATTAACAACATTAGGAAAGAATTAATAACATTAAGTGTCATGTTAATTTTGATCTTGTAAATTATTTCGTAATATATTATGAATTCATACCATTAACATGCAATACATATTTCTCTAGATACATTTCACATGTAAACTACTCTGGCCTTTTTTGTAATTAAAAAAAAATCAACAAAATAATATTGCACAATTTATTAATATATACCGGGTACGTGTATATATATATTAATATATTAATTTGAGAAGTTGTTGTAAGGATGTTGTAGACATATTTAGTTTAAATAGATGTTTTGTGGGGGTTAAAGTTCACTCAATGAAATGAGGGTGTAGATTGTGTGGGCTGAAACTGTGGTGCGGGTGATAGAATGACGTTACAACATGCTTTAGGTGTATTGGTGTCTCATTGTGTCTCATTGTGTCTCATTGTAGGTGGAATCTCCCATTTCAATATTCATGGACAATATATCATAATACCGGCCTATTGGAGTGGGTATTGATCTGTGAATGAACATTGCAAAACCACATAGTCATAATGACATAGCAGTATTGGTAATAATCATTGTGTTTAACCAGTTAATTCAAAATAGCTACTTGTGAAATTGATGTCATTTGAGATGTATGTCTGTACACACTTGTACAAAGTTGGTATTGGCTTCTTTGAACTTGGTATTGGATTGTTAAAAGTTGGCATTATTATTTCCAAGTGCAGCTTGTTAAAAGTGGCTATTTGTATGTGATTATTATTCGATATAGGTGCATGAATCATCCCCCATAAAGAAGTTTGATTTTATTACATGGATGAGAACTTATATAGTTGTGCTATACAGGTGATTTTATTTTTAATGTAATTAGTTTGAATTGTGTTGCATGAAACACTATAGCTAAATGGTATTAGAACAAGATTTTGGTTCCTTGGGTTTAACTATGTCACGATTCGCGTAGGATTTTGAGCGAGTTATTGTTTTACATCGCAGCAGGAATCTTTCACATATAAGACGACAATTAATAGTTAATCATACCTTTAATTGGTCACAGTATATTGAAATGTATTTCAAAATGTAGTTAAATATTATAAACATGTAAGATATCATGTATGCATGTGATATATATGTGACAAGACTATATTTATAAATACGTACTATCAGCTGTGAAAACAACGTAAAATACATGTAGTTCTAATCAATCTCAGCAAAAAATATCAAAATACAGTGCACCCTCGATATAACGCCCTTCAATGCACCATGGATTCGGATACAACGCGGGGTCCAGCGTGGACCCCGTTTAAAAAAAATTTAAATACAAACTTTAAATATTTAAAAAGAATCTTTTTCCGTTTTTTTATAGTCCAGATTTTTAAGCAGGAAATACGTCTGCGCATCTGCGCATCCATTTGCGCATT
>JAUTBR010145412.1:0-10177 GCA_032361205.1 Pseudorimula midatlantica
AGTAGAAATTCATAACCTTTGTTATTTGTATCACTATTCGGGCTAGTAAGTTTTAAAGTTAGTTTCGATCGCTGCAGTTCTCCTGGACAATTAGACATGGAGACGAGCGTTGACTACATTTAAATAATAGCAGCTTCAACGATTACATTGCATGCCACTAACGTTCATGAAGTTATGGACAAGTATATTGAGGACAGTTAACCGCAACAACATTGCTTTAACTAACCCTTACCCCGCTACCTTCGACTTAGTTTACTTACATATAGTCTTTTGAAACCGGGCCTCAAAGGCCCTAGGTAGCGGGATGAGTGTTAACTGAAATAAACTATAAATACATGTACTGCAATTTATATCAAAACAACATGACCCATTTTCCTAACTGTACGATTTCAGAAAGTGAAACCACAATCTAGAAGAATATCAACGGTACATCTTCAGATTTATCAACACGCAACCAGGTGCCATGGAAAAGTAAAAAGCAAATTATACACAGATTTAAGAGATAAGTAAATATATCATATTTTGGCATAATCAGCTACAGAAGTTTCTTTCTACAGACAAAGCAGGACTTTCTCATGCGAAGGCCGCAGCTTGGCGCTTTTGTTTTATCTATAACCTGTTGGGGGAAAGCAAGATAGGGAAATATGATGTTTCGCTTTTGAGGCCTGCATAAATGGAGCAACGCGGAAGCTGGGGACATAAAGATTGAAGTACGATCGTTTCTGACATCATAAAAAGCAAAAGTAGACTTTACGGAAGCAACGTTTACAGTTTATTTGAGTCGGCAACGTTCAAGATTTAATACTGACTCGGATGTTCCTGGTGAGACGGTTTAAGAATGTAAATCACAATGAACGTTTCCAATAAATAATATTAGTAAGTAACTGTACGGATAAAAAGTAAACACGTAACTCAGATTCATGATGGCACATGGCATTTATACTACAATATTTTGCTCATTGATTTTCTATAGAAGCAAACACGACTCACTAGCTAAACGACTTCCTGTTTAATTGCTTAATGCCATCAAATATATAAAATAATAACATCTATGCAAGGAGACCTAAATAATCCACAACCAGACTAATACAAAACAGATTCTTTTTGAAGGCGAGACAAAAATATTTCCAGATTTCCCCCCGAACACCGGAAACCTACCCCTAATTGGCAATGGCAAGACAAATAGGTCGAGCCGGGGTAACATTACTAGCAATCTGAGCATTAATGTGGAAGCAAATTGCCCTGGGAGAAACAGATTGTTAGTTACAAATACACAAAACGTTAGTTATGACGGACTTTGGAAAAGGAAAGTGTACACTATGGAATGATCGCAGTCGAGTAGCCTAAGTACTGTGGGCCGTTTTCTCCCAACATGTTTAACAACTAACTATACATCTTCAGGTAAACGTTCAAACGAGGCTGTTGTATTTATTCATATGCAAAAATGAACACGTTACTTTTGGCGGGAATGTAGGCAAAACTACTATTTGTAATATGACTACTACTACTACTACGATTACTACTACTGCTACTACTACTACTACTACTACTACTACTACTACTACCACCACCACCACAACCACTACAACCACCACCACCACCACCACCACTACTACTACTACTACTACTACTACTACTACCACCACTACAACCATCACAACCACCATTACTACTATATACTACTACTACTACTACTACTATTACTATCACTACTACTACTATCACTTGTATTACTACTACTACTACTACTACTACTACTACTACTATCAATACTACTACTACTACTACTACTGCTACTATCACTACTACTAATACTATCACTTCTAATACTACTACTATCACTACTACTACTATCACTACTACTACTATCACTACTACTACTACTACTTCTATTATTATCACTACTACATGAAACAAAAGGTAGTTCAGCATATTACAAAGCAGCGATTAATTCTACTAGATTCGAATCTTAATTGTTTCTTAGTTGCAAATGATAATGATAACGCATGTATGCCCGTGCTACAGTACCCAAATAGTTGATACCATCGGAAACCTCAAATGTTTATCAAGCAATGATATTGAAGTAGTATATAGTTGTTCCAAAATAAAACAATCAAGAAAACGATATCGTATGCAAAACGGTTTCCTCAATTACATTCATTACATGTGTTATATTTTTCAGCATCTTATTCTAATATGAATTACATATTTTATATATTAATATAACAACCAGGTTAGAAAATAAATAACGTTTAAGTATTAAATATACGAAATCTGGATTGCACCTAGAACAATACTGCTACGTGTATACTTATAACAAACAGTCTCACGTTTACACTCGGCTAGTTAGTGCACCGAGTCTGGTTGGTGATCTTACGATTGTTTGTGCTTTAGTTTGTCACATAATGAAAAAATCACTTCCTTCCAGTTTACGTCTCTCACGAGCCATGGTGGACCGCCAACACGAAGGTAATCATGTTTAGGCCGACATCTGGCAATAAAACACTTGACCGCTACATTTGTTTTGTGTGGAACAGTGGACACTGACTTCCGGTTTGACGTTTTCCAGATCCTACAGTGATCCTGTTGTCAACATGCTCGCCAGAAGTTACTCGACTCAGATATGATGACATTTTGCATTTCCTAGGCTATAGGTAACATTCTGAAATAGGCTTCCAAAGGATTATTTGGTGTTGGCGATTTTATTCACAAATTAAAGATTAGTCACATATTATGTATACTCGTGCAGGAACGGGTTCTTTGTTCAGATGTACATGGCGTTTGAATCAATCATGCTTCGATTTATACTATACATATACCATTTCTCAAATATTTTCCATGTATGTCGCTTTCCTCCTATATTTCTTTCTCTCGCATTCTTTCTCTATTTCTCTCTATCTCTTCCCTCCCCTCTCTTTCTCTCTTTCTCGCTCTCTCTGTGTCTATCTCTGTGTGTGTCTCTCTCTCTCTCTCTCTCTCTCTCTCTCTCTCTCTCTCTCTCTCCACGAATGGTACATTTCTAACGATGTTTTGCACATGCAACAGTGATGTAAATACGATCTGGGATAGAGGTAAAATATGCCTTTCCTACCCTCTCCCACGTACGATACAAACAAATTCTCTAACGATGTTGACTTATGAAACGATCTCGAACACACATAACATATCAAATCTGTGATTGGGGCTGCAACCTGCCTTATTAGTTTTATCTATAAGGACTAATACATCCCAACAGTGTCTGTTTTCAAAATTACAAAGACATATCAATGTAGTTAATAAAGAGAAAAGTAAACAAAAGTTATGGAGACGACAGTAAACTGAAAATATCTGCTCCCCTTTCAACATAGGATCAATATAAACTCTTTGATCCTCCCACATAATATATCATGTAGAGAGGCGTATTCTACATACCCATACCCTTTCTTGATCTAAACACGGATAACTCGTCTTAGTTACGGATACTGCTTATATTTTGCAGCTTACACGCAATCATAAATTCGCCGTGCATATATATTTATGTTAGTGTTGGCAATAAGATATATATTTAAAAAAACTAAATATGTTGTTTGATATATTTTTAAAGCATTATCAATTAAACTGTTTTTATACTGTGTTTATGTTGCGTTCTTTAAAGTGCGAATGGAGTGGTGGTTTTCTCATTAGGGTATAGAATAATGTTTGTGTATGACGTATGATTTCAATTCCAGCGGGTTTCCATCGAGAAGAGCTGTAGGCAGGCACTAGGAGCTCCACGGTGCTGTGATAGCACATTCGTGTGGCACAAACATCACATGGTGTTAGAAAGCCTTTGTAACATCGCACTATACCTTGAAAAACATGCTAAACGACATAGTGTTATGTATTGAAAACATCATAACACAGCATAACTCTTTCATCAAGCTATTTATTACTCATCGTTTCACCAGTAACAGATCATTAGAGCAGTATGTAAACGTTACACGTTAGGCAAGTATTGAAAGGTAAGGTACATACATGTGAATTCCGTTCAATAATTGAACTTGTTGGTTATTGAAAACCCATTTAATATTTCTGTCGATTTATAATATATTATTATCATGGTTATTTGAAAAACATGTTATGTAAAATCGCTTTCACTAAATAATGGTCACCATCGCAATATTAGTCTGATGTTTATTATTCAGTGAATTCACTTATACGCACCATTTGTAATTTATTGCATCGACCTTGGTATAGATTAAGTGTTCTTGAGGTGAAGGTCTGCCCTGCCACCTGGCGGCACAGTTGTGCAGCACCTCCCCTTGCTTTGGGATATCCTATAAGATAATGGAATAAACATGTGCTTGCCAGCAGCTTTTGCAATGTGTTAAATTCTTCGTATCTTCTTTCCCCTATCATCGTCCAGTAAACGTATTTTCTAGCACTAGAACAAACATTTGCTTAGACAGATAATGTTGTAGATATCATGGTTATCATTGGATGTCGTCAATCAATCTCCAGCGGTTGCTTTTCAAAACGACTTACAAGAAGGTGTCATTATTTGACAACAATATCCTCTTCGGTATACTGTATTGTCCAGAGTAAAGGTTAGGTATCTACATTGACCACGAAGAAGGCATATTGATTAGGATCCAATGTCCACTTGCAGCGCGCCAGGTCCCAACCAGGTCTGCTTCTCAAAGTGATTCATTATTATTACTCTGAATGAGTGATATGCGCATGCATGCAGTTTGCTTGTCAGCTCAATGGGTATACAACCCAATAGGCTGCCGTTTCAGTCGCCAGGGCGTTAGCATTGGTTTGTCTAGCCCATACTAAGCAGGTACCCATTCCATGCTAAAAGACCAGAGACATTGCCAAAATATGCCAGGTGAAACCATAGGTTCTTGGCCTGTGTATATCAGTATCAGTGTTGTGTAGGAATCCTAGATACTCTCTTGTTCTCCGTCATTGACTCATCTTATTCTCCGTCATTGACGCATCCTGTTCCCCGTCACTGACTCATCTAACTATCAGCCGCGACCGATCCTGCTTTTCAAGTCTGACACAGGAGCGGTTTCTGTGCACCATATATCACCATGTATCACCATATAGAAACAGATGCAATTCAATTCTTTCAGTTAATATTTCAATCTAGAAATTACTACTCGTTTTCTTCCCTTTCAACGTGTATTTGTTTCGTGATTGGTACTGAAAAGTAATAAATATTTTTAAATAAAATAATTACACGATTACAGCTCTTGGTCATATTCTACTATAGCAAAGTCCCTTTACACGTGTCTTACATTATATTACTACAATGCCATCCATCTATCGTCTTCAATGAACTGTTCTTGTTGCACAGTCGGTCTCTCTCGGCCCTTATTTCCTATCGTGTGCCATATATTTATACAAGTGTCCCGTATTTCCGGTTTGATTAAGAACTCTCTGAAGTTCAGGCGTGAGTATGTGAAGAAAACAAGTCACGTTGACTCGAGCTGTACGAAGTATTGTCTGCCAATCTTACAACCTCAACTGGCATTGCTTTAAGGCCAATCTGTGTCGCAGACCTTGTTCTCGCCGACATTTCTTAGACTGAACATGATTACTAATTCTTAACCGTAACAACAACCTGGAAATGTTAGCATGGTTGAAAAATACATGTTTGGAAACTAAGATCTGGTGTAATACAAGACTGCCAATGTTGTAGTAAGCTGTCCTTGATAGAGATGAAGACTGAAAACCGTCATTGTTGATTTGAAGTCCGTAAGTTTGCTTTGGTACAAACCTTAAACAGGCATCGTTCTTAGAGATATGATGGTCGTTGTGGCACGTGAACGTGATGTACATCATATGTCAGAAATACATCACAGTAACTCTCCAAGACTCCAATGCAGCTGTTTACTTTTCTGATAATTAAATATATGCTGTACCAACTCTTATTACTCAGTTGGCATCTAATTCTGAAATGTATTATATTTCGTAATAACTAACTTAACATTTTACTCATTTAATCTTTTATCTTCAAGATAAGTTACAAAGCGGAAATGCCAGGGCACAAGAATTGTGTGTAATTGTGCAAATTGAGACAATCTGCCGACCGAAGGGTGACACGTTCAGGTTATATCTAGATAAGACACTCAACATTTCAACAGGGTCATTTATCTGTTTATAAAAAACATTGAAATCTGTACTCATGTGCTCGGAAATCGGATTTTGCCAACGGTGATTGCGCAAAGGTAATATTATACGTGTAGTATAATATTACTTTTGCGCACTCACTGTTGGCCAAAACCAAAACCGATGTCGGAGCACATGAGTACAGATTTCTAGTATCATAAAATTAATACATATATTTAATTTAAGAAAGAACATGCTATGTATAGCAGGATGGTTGAGAGACTGTTCTTGATTTTCCAACGTTGACGTGTAGGCTAGAACGTGTACGTGAATAATTTCACGCGATGAACAAAATTATATAACGTAATACGCAGGCATTATCGCGTTTGAAACTGAACGTGGGAAATCAAAATGTCTCTATTAGTGTTTTTACCAATATGAACTTAGCATAGGAATGACAACTCTTGTAAACTGTATTCAAGTTTTAATTTGTTTTACGGCTATCTTCGCTGACTTTCCACAGTTCCTATAATTACTTCAGTGCTGAAACTCAGAAGTTTTAATAACGTGCTATCATGGTGGTCCTACTCCAGTTTTATCAATTTCATATCAAAGTAGTGGATGATGATAAATGCAAATTGTAATATTTGAAACCGAAGGGATTCATATGAGCCCTGACTGTGGATATTTAAGAAGTGAACACAGTACGCGGAGAAAGCGTGTCGACAATGTGGTGACAGAACGTGTTCTTGAAGAGGGATATAGAATTGGGAGTCGTGTTGCCAGAAACGTATAACACCAACCAGTCTAGCAATCTTTCAAGATAAGATAAGTTTTATCTCCAATATTGAACATTTACGTAATCCTGGAAGTCTTATCTGAAGGGATTCATATGAGCCCTGACTGTGGATATTGAACATTTACGTGATCCTGGAAGTCTTATCTGAAAGTGGAGTAGGGGATTTCAAGCTGCCCGGTACAAAACAATTCCTCATATCGTTTGGATTCATTAAAAGTTTTAAAACTTAGTGATGTTTGAAATCTACCATAATAACTGCGATACTAATCAGTTTTGAACGGGTTGGTTCACAAACACATCTGACGCCAAAAGTTATACATAAAACATTCAAAAATATAGCTTCCATGTGTGTACTTAACGCGCGGTACGGTAACGATATTACTAGTAATGAATAAAAGCATATACGCATAAGGATATATGTCTGTAAAAATAAATAACGAAAAACGACTTAATTCGTTCATTGAAGTACTTGCGGTTGAAATGTTCCAGGTTGAATGTATTTACTTACCGAAATACGGCACTGGATAGATGCACAACATGGCCGCGCATTAACACTAACACATTGTGTATGCACGATAGCGCACCGCTGCTAGTTGTTGTGCATGTGAGATGTGAAAATAGATTATACATCGTGGTATTCTGTATTTAGTTTATATTCCCTTATCCAAAGAATGCACGGCATAATGTCGCAGATTTGAACAGATAAAGGAAACACGCCTTTTCACAGGCGTAGACTATCTTCTTTATTGTTTGTTTGCATGGTATCCAATATTTTCACAATACTTCATTTTACTGATAACATGTCTTAACCGAAATAACTCCGGTATCTACGTGTTTATTCAATACGAAATAATGTCGCGACGTATATCTGTAAACAGCAATGTTGCCTGCATGAAATGTGTCAAATTTCCTTCTACCAGCAATTTCGGAAAAAGTTAAAAATATGCAATTTGTTAAAGATGAAGAGAGTGACCTGGAACGAACCGAAACCAAATTTCGACACCATCTAATCTGGAAGTCTTTCCCATATGCTTCTCATTACTTATAGCCTATATCCGCATGTGTTGATACGGGGCGATATAAGTTCAGAGAGCTGCACACTATTACAGAAATAACCTAAACGAGTCTGTGTACGGCAAATGTTCAGTGTCATGACTGAGGAAATGTTTACGAAAAGATCTTCCAAAAATCAACCGAATTGATATATATTTCAGCAGAAAAGACAATACTTTGCTCATGGTTGGTACAAAATGTATTTCCGTTATTGAAATAAAATGGCCATAACACAATGGAAACATTGGGAGAAGCATATCCGGGAAGAAAAAAATATATTTGATTAATCCTCATTCATTTCCTTTGAATACAAATATGTTTAAACAAAAAGAAATATCCGTGTTGGAACTGACAATGAAACAGCTAGTTGACGCACTGAGCCATTTTCATCTACAAACCGCAATTATGGGTATAGTCAGTGGACTAAAATAGGATTCGAACTCGTTAGGTATATACAGAGATGGATGCTACATATTAGGCCATATACGGGTTGAGGGAGTGCGCTGCGCAATGATGACTTTCCCACACTAGGTATGACTGAGAAGACGACCGACCGTCTAGTGAGACTTCTCGCTCAGCACTTGCGCAAATCACAGCTCATAAACTGCAGATACACGATTAATATCATGGTTTTGAACGCTGGAACACATTTTTTAAAAGAGAAATCGTGGCACAATATTAAAGGATAAAAACCATATGTTACTTCAGAGAAAACATCGTTTTCTATTTATATTAAAGTACACATAATGATACGCGCTTTGAAGTTAACGCTGTCTATATATACTAGCATATAATTACGTCTAGTATGCATGTACTAATGAGATCGTGAATTGAAGCCGTGTTCCAGAGTAATGTAATATATGTTGGGAAGATGTATGTTTAGAACAAGAACCAAACGCAGTAACTGATACGTGAACCAATGACCAATGATGATGGTGATGATAATCTCTATCTCTCTCTCTCTCTCTCTCTCTCTCTCTCTCTCGCTCTCTCTGTCTCTCTCTCTCTCATACACACACACTCTCTCTTTCTCATACAAACACACGCACTCTCATACACACACACACACAAATACAAACACACACACACACACACACACACACTCTCTCTCTTTCTCTCTCTCTTTCTCTCTCTCTCTCTCTCGCTCGCTCATACTCTCCCAACCGATATCTCTGAACTTGTTCTGGACCGCGTCGAACATACCAGGGATTCGAACAGGAAATTTTGAATGTTTCATACTATTCGCTACTCACTGAGCAATTGCACCATCCTATGGCATATTGCACTAGATCATCGTATTTATCATATGCTAGTTCCTATTATAAGATGCATACACCATGATGGAAGTATAGTTCGTGGCGTTGTGTTCTTCTATACGAAAGCAGAAGCTACCACTATACTGATATATAGTAAGCTTAGCGGAAGAAATATACGTTGTTGGACTTTAGCATACCGGTATATCCAAATGCAGTAAGGCATTTTGCATTCCGGAATGCATTACAAAGTTTCAATATCTGACAGAAGTTCCCGACACCCAGACGTGGAATGTTGTCCTTGTTTCAGCTCACAATACGCACACCTTGCATTAACGATGCCAAGCCACGGTTAAAGCTCGCCGTGGAATCGGCAAATCTTGCCACATTGTTTATGGTATCCCTGTGTTGGCGGACTTTGGCATGCCACGAACGGGGTTTGGTAAATTAGTGCCAGCTTATCATTTCTAAATAGTAATTTTATATGTTTGTACAAGATATTGAACACTTGAAGTATGTAAAAACCTTCTCTTTATGAGCTGTTAATTAATGCATACATGTAGGGTTATTGCCGTTTTTACCATAGCATTGTACATATACTTCGCCGGAAATGGGTATATTTAAGTCGTAATTGTACAATTAGCATGTATTTTAATATCTGTATGCAAGTGCGTATGGTATGTATATATACAAACTACATCGATTTTCATGTATTTTAATATCTGTATGCAAGTGCGTATGATATGTATATATACAAACTACAAATGAGTTATTTTCATAAATTGTCATTTCGTAATGTTTCTGCTAATTCCTTGTCAATGTTATCTCTTGTTTAAATATATATTTTAGGAAGTTGAATAATAGCATTAACATCAAGATAAGCGGTTAGCAACACAAGCCTTCAGTTTAAAAAACAGCAAACCAATTAATAAGAGTGGTCATAAAAAGAAGTGGTGTGTATACAATTTGATAAGTCGTTTGGTGCATCTGAGAA
>JAUTBR010145446.1:0-10173 GCA_032361205.1 Pseudorimula midatlantica
TATATACTTATGTTTGTGTGTGTATGTATGTGTGTGTGTGCGCGCGCGTGTGTGTATGCACGTACCACTTACCACGTAGCTAAAACAGCCGGTTATTATATTCGCAATGTCAAACAATATACCTTGTTGATGGAGCTAACTCTTATGTAGTGTGTACGGAATCTAACACAGGCAGGATTGGCCTTCACTAGACTAGAATAAACACTTCCGGTATTGCATACACTACAGTACACTGGAGGCATACTACTCGGGGTTTGATAGGGATGCGTTTGTTACGCCAAGCTATAACTCATTTAAATGTTGTATTGTCTTTGTTTTCAGATCTTCCGGCTGCCGACATCCTCGAAGCCTTTGGCGTGATGTTCTTTCAGTACTGCGAAGAATCAGGCTATGATAAGATTCTTAAAGTTCTGGGGTCTACAACCAAAGACTTTCTACAAAACCTGGACGCTTTGCACGACCACCTGGCAACCATATATCCGGGGATGCGCGCGCCTTCCTTCCGGTGCACGGAACGGGAAGAGGATGGCGCCACCATCCTTCACTACTACTCCGAGAGGGAAGGATTGGAACATATCGTCATTGGAATTGTAAAGACGGTCGCCAAGAAGATTCACGACTCGGAAGTGGATGTTAGTGTTTACAAGAACAAGGACAATGGAACCGATCACATCCAATTTGTTATTGTCGAGAAAAACAGCAAAGGAAAGAAAGATAAAGTTGACCATGGACAGTTGAATATTTTGTCATCGGAACAAAAAATCAGCCCGGCCTCTTTCGGGCGAGCATTCCCTTTCCACATGATGTTCGACAAGAATCTGGTGATACGACAAGCCGGAAGTTCCATCACGCGAGTCATCCCCCAGATCGACCGCAAGGGCTGCAAATTAACGGACCTATTCGACATGATCCGGCCGCACATGGACTTCGACATCGACACCATCATGTCCCACATCAACACTGTCTACGTCCTCAGAACCAAATCCGGCGTGGTGGACATCGAGGTGAAGGACGACCACAACGAGGAGAGTTCCAGGATGCGGCTCAAGGGTCAGATGATCTACATCCCGGAGTGCGACCTCATCCTCTTCCTGTGTTCACCCAGCGTGATGAACTTGGACGACATGAACAGACGTGGGCTGTACCTCAGCGACATCCCGCTCCACGACGCAACGCGGGATCTGGTGCTGCTGTCGGAGCAATTCGAGGCGGAGTACAAGTTGACGCAGAAGCTGGAGGTGTTGACGGAGCAACTGCAACAGACCTACAGAGATCTGGAGGACGAGAAACAGAAGACGGACAGGTGAGGAAGACTGATGAACACAATCCTGTCAGGCAGATATATTTAATGCTACAATGTCCAATGCATACCATGAAGTAATCTTGCCTATATTGTACACGAAAATATACAATTTGAAAACTATAATGTAAAACAAAAAACACGCCCACAAAATGCATTATTAATATATACTAACTTGATAAATGCATGAACACAATGATGAATACAAAGATAAGAGGCTTTTTCTAAAAATAATAATAATAATAACAAAAAGCGAAACGAGTAAATACATTAATTCCAGGCATGCAGGCCCCGATTTCTCGAAACAAAATTGAGTTAGAGATGTTGCTCAACTAGGATGTTTTCCCATTGATTAAGTGCTGTAACTTGAGTAAAAAATCCAACCTAATTGAGATTTTACTCAAATTGCAACGGGAGAAATCTCAGCTGAGCAGAATTTCAAACGAGTACATTTTTAGAAACCGGGTTCAGGTGGTAATAGATACTCATTTAAAACTTAATTGCATTTTCTTGTTATGTCATGTTGTCATTTATTTAGCCAACAATTGGGGTTTCATTTACAAACTTAACTACACCGGTTCTCAAGATGCTACCTTTATGTTTGTATCATCACCACAGGGACGTTCTATTCTGCTTGTTTTCTAATGCACCGCGTTATACTTGTCCCGCCGAATGTACTGCATTACAAAAGCATTATTGAGTACTGAAAGAGTACAATTGTAATACCATCACTAAAGGAAAATAAGGAAGTTTCATTACAGAACGCGCTTCATATTTCGGACGAATGTATCACAGTGGATCATTATGTCTGCCAATGGTAACACGGGTATCAGTTATCCATGTTGCCAATGTCAGCGTGACTCAGCGATACTGGAGGACAATAAGAAGCAATATCACATTACAATATGGATAGGTCTGATGGCGATCTAATCAATTTCCATTTCTAAATCAAAAGCCGCGCATTCGCGCCCACGTTATGTGTCTGTGAGATGCCTTGAGAGTTCTGAGAAAATATATATAATACAAACCTACAGTAATTAATCTTCAGAAGAGATGATACGTAAGGATGGTAAACCTCTTGCCATGTAATGTGTCATTGAAGGAAATACGTCAGATTGATACGTTTTTTTCACACGTACGTGTTGATTATTATGCTGTAATTGATCCAAAAACAAAATGAACTTTTGAATAAAAGGGAGATTGCCATCGGTGCTGAAAAAGCAAATACGCGCGGCACGTTCCTACGGTTTGTACGAGGGTATGTCCGCCTCCTTGCCGCTAGTAACTAAAATACTCCTTTGAAAATGCCGTAGAAAATCCCGTTATTTCATTTGGCAAGATACGATCTCTCACAATTGATAGTTCAATATATATGTGGTTTTTTTTTAATGCGTGTAATTGTTTGTGAGGTTCTCGTCAAACAGTGCATCGAGAACACACACACACACACACACACACACACACACACACACACACACACAGAGAGAGATACACACATGCGTGCACGCACGAACTACACACACAAGTACGCACTGTATTTTCAAAAGGTTGTCGATCATGCAACCAATGTGATATCAGACATTCGTTTTCAAGTTGATTGTAATCTTTACGGAATAATGCGTAGTCTCACTCTCAAACGCTTCTATTGTATGTTCAGGCTGATGTATTCCATCCTCCCGCCATCAGTTGCCAACGAGCTGCGTCACCAGCGTCCGGTTCCGGCCAAGAAGTACAGTCACGTAACGCTCATGTTCAGCGGAATCGTGGGCTTCAGCGCATTCTGCGCACAGAACTCTGATGGTTACGGCGCCATGAAGATCGTGCATCTCCTCAACAGCGTGTACACCAAGTTCGACGTGCTGCTCGACCCCAAGATCAATCCTAACATATTCAAGGTAGTTACATCATCTAAACACGTATTCCATGTTTGTTAATACACTACGTTTCTGCGACATACTATTAGACAAATACAAAGTAGATACATTGTCTGATTTGTCTGTATGCTTGCAGTGAAAATATGAATGTACCTGTATTTGTTTGGTACATGGCTACGCATTATTCTCACTGCGCATGCGCGTGTTTCAGGTGGAGACGGTCGGAGACAAGTACATGGTGGTCAGCGGTCTGCCGGACGCCTGTGATGACCACGCCCGCTGTGTGGCCAGACTTGCATTGGACATGATGGACATCTCGAAGGATCTTCAGGACCCGGATGGAAAAGACCTCATGGTTGGTAGACTCGATTCATGTTGGATGTTTTGTTTCTGTTTGTGTTTATTTTCAAAATTCTGGTTTTCAGCTGTTTACAAGAGATGTTTCATATATATGGCGGCTTCTAAGTTTAGGGCAGGAGGAAACCTGCAACATCTGTAGCGCCGAGTGTTGCAGTAAGCCTGCGAGCACCTGCTGGTATTGACGGCAGACCTGCATTGCATGCATTGTCAGTTTAGTAGTTCAGCCAAATCAATCAAATTTCATTATTTAGTTGATGTATGTAAAGTGTTACCGAAACTACATAAGACCACTGACTTGTGCACAAGAATCCACTAATACTGTGTTGTATGACAACTGCAGGTAGACAGTAATTCAGTCGTAAACTAGGCAACATAATCCTCATAAGAATGGGCGTTACGTGTTATGCTTTGATCGCATCTAGAGGCCACATAACTGACGACAGTTAAGTTGTAAAATATACTGCGAATTCTATAAACTGCATGTCAGCATTGGCATGTCTAAATACTGCAGTGATACTCCAAGGCTATTATGGGAAACTAAAACCATCATGGTTTACTATTAATAGAGTGCTGGGTATCGTTTCTCGAAGCTCTCTTAGCCGCTAAGGGACCATAGCACTCTCTTAGCAATGCATTAGCTGTCGGCAAAGAGAGTGCTATGGTCCCTTAGCGGCTAAGAGAGCTTCGAGAATAGGCCCACTTGGCATCAACGACAGAGCCCGGAGAAGGTCACGCAGTGATGTTCCGATTGCAGCAACTGTATCATACTCTACCAGCACCTGAACACGGCAACAGAGGTTATTCTTCATGGTTTCGCTTATACACTCAAACAGGGTATGTGTATTGCGTTGCGCGCTGTTAGGAGATGATGTCTATAAAATAAAAAAACACCTCACCTTTCATGTGGAGTAACCCCGCGGTTTGGTCACCTGTGAGTGACGTCACCGTTCTGAGTTCCATCCTCGTGTTTGTCCATGTAGCCGGAGTCGTTGGAGGAGCTGTGCACGCTGTGTTTGCGGACGTCAGTCACTGGAGCGTGGCTTTCTTTGTCTGTTTCTGGAGAAAGAAAGAAAATGTCAATATGACAACTTTATTATCCATATAGAAAACGTTAACGTTACTTTTAGTCTCGTGTGGACTACTTTCACACTCACCTATAG
The DNA here is from genome assembly GCA_032361205.1 of Pseudorimula midatlantica. Classification (NCBI taxonomy): domain Eukaryota; kingdom Metazoa; phylum Mollusca; class Gastropoda; order Lepetellida; family Lepetodrilidae; genus Pseudorimula; species Pseudorimula midatlantica. Next base: position 4,695 of record JAUTBR010145446.1, read on the forward strand.
TAGTTTGTCAATCGGTATAAAGTAACTTTCGATTCTACTGTCACCATACACACACACACACACACACACACACACACGCGCGCGCGCACATGCGCACACACACACGCGCGCACACACACGCACACACACACACACATATATGTAATGAAAATAGTATTGGTACTTTTTAGTACACGCAGATCTTCATTAACGTGCAGTTTGCATATGGTGCTGATGGGGTTCAAGCCAAATTACAACGATGTGCTTATCCATTCCGTAACACGAACACATTTGCAAGCAATGTTGGACGGCAATCAGAAGATGAGCATTACCACCATTGACAGGGAACAACTTCGGGATATGGTCACGGTAGGCGCCGACCTTAGAGAAAGTACATGGTATGGCAGGTAGCAAGCGCACACCATAGTAGATACGAAACACGAACATCTGTGACAGTCAGTGACTCTATAGAATATGAACCACCATATTGAAAACTACTGCCACCATTGACAAGTTGTGAAGGTAGCATGGCAGGTAGCAAGCGCACACCATGGTAAATACGAAACACGAACATCTGAGATTTAATTCAGTGATTCTATACACAGGCACTTGAATCAGGCCATTATGTATTAAAATATATACGTACTAGTATGTTTCTTTATATTTTTTACTTAATGTACTTTTATTTAAAATATATTCTGTTTTAAAAAATTATAAATAAATTCATAATTAAAAACATTATAAATCGCCATCGCCATTTTTTTTTTTTTTTTTTTTACCAGAATATATTTTAAATAAAAGTACATTAAGAAAAACATATTTAAAACATATACATATATATTTTAATGTATAATGACCTGATTCAAGTGCCTGTATAGTATAATATGAACCTCCATCAGGGCTGAAGACATGGTATAACAGATAGCTAGCACACACACCATGGTAAACCACAGGCACTTGAATGGGCCATTATATTTTTTAATATATTTGATTTTTTTTTAAATATTGTTTTCTTAATCTACTCTCATTAAAAATATATTCTGTTAAAAAATCGACGACATAACGTTGTCGATGGCGTTTTATATTACAATTATATTTTTTTCATTTTTCACTTTCTTTTTAACAGAATACATTTTTAATGAGAGTAGATTAAGAAAAAACTATTAAAATAAAATACAAATATATTTAAACTTATAATGGCCCGATTCAAGTGCCTGTGGGTAAACATACAAAACACGAACCTTCTCTAGCTGCATATTCAGAATATGGACCACAATGTATCGAGGTCCATTTGCAACAGTTTGTTTGCATTACGACACTAATTTACAACTTGACACCAAAAGCATACAGTGTATAGTTAAACAGAAGTTGCTATATTCAACTGTCGTCTGAGAATGCAATACGTATGTGCATATTGCTATACTTACTTGCCGTAAGTTAAGGCCACCGACCCTATGCAATGATTGGAAACATAGTATATAGACTTACAGTTTCTGTGTTATGATTATGTTAATTGTGCTAAAATAATAATAATAGCGTATTTGAGCAGTTATTCTGGATATTTGCAGTATGCATAATGTGTATAATGATAATAAAATAATAAGAACAATAAACATTATTAACATTTTAGATTTAACATAATTTTATTATCATTTTCAATTAGTAACATGCACACACAAACAACAGTTGCGTAGTCACTCGTTTTGTAAATATACTGTTTTTGATTTTAAAACATATTTTATACTGTATGAATTAATCGTAATCTATAATGACAGATACGCAAAAAAGAAAGTACTATAGTAATAATACGGTATCACAGTATCACAGAGATAACTACACTGCATAGCATAGCAAAATAAGTTAGTTGTCCTATTAGGTATCCTGGCGCCCATGGGCCCCGATATTACGAAACATTTCTGAGTACGATGAAATGCTCAACCCAGAGTTTTATACACAAAACGTCACGTAAACTTGTATATTTTGAGTTTGAACATGAACTCGTCCTCAGAATATTCCGTAATCTCGGGGCCAGAACACCTAAGTTTAACTATTTTTGCTGTATATGCGATAAATCAAAACACCGTACGCTGAAGAATCATAAAAGAACATCGTATACTGTAGCTTACCCGACAACTGTGCGTATGTGTCAATCTCTGCTTCTTGTAACGACAGTTCCAGTTCTCGTATCTGCGTCTCGGATTCCGTGATGAGGGGGAGACCATTAGCACTGGGCAGAAGTGGATCCAGCTTGCCCCCAGGCGGCTTCGTGACAGTCTTGTCCTTCCCAATCAACCAGTAGGTGGTCATCTCACCCTTACCCTGGAGACCAGATGACATGTGTGCATGTCAATAATATATATACTCTTTCTAAAGATGGTTGTCACCCATATACAATGAGTATTTAGAGAATAACCCACGAGATTCTATTGTCATTGCCATTGGAATTTAAGTATACGCAATCGGTACCACACACACACATACACAAACACACACAAACACACACACACACACACACACACACACACGGATTACGGAAAATATATCCAGAGTGAAATTAATGTTCACATTTCTGAGCTTTAGCCAGTCAATACTATAGGGACCGTAAGTTGACATGAGATAGCCCGAGATTCATTCAATATCCGGTGACATAAACCGGTCAAATACCTAAATGCGCTACACATTTGACGATATTCCATTGTGACCTCACATAAAAACGTCACGATTCAGACGTTATTCATAGCAACCATAGAAATTCTTCCTGTCACCGGAAATGACCCCGACGAGACTTACTGTCCCTATAGTCAGTTTGGTTCTCATGATGTTTACCTTGACGGGTATAGTTCCTCTCTTGGTGCACACGTAGCCGCCGAACCTGTCCAGCTCGGAGTACGCAGTGTTGCTGATGTGGAGCCTGTACGCTGAAAATGAATCAGAAATTGACAGATTTACGTCTTAAAGCTACCTCGACGATTAACCTTTCCACTGCTGGAGGAAGCTGGAGAGTCATACGATTCATAACTATATACTCTTTATGTCCTCCACGTTTGAAGATACATTGTATAGATAATTAGCTCTTAATAACTATGACATATACATACTATAATGTATATTTATATCGACCATCGATACCTCAATGGATTAGATGTAAAACTATTTCAGCCAATATTATTACTTAAAGCCATAATATCACATTTCATAGACCTATATAATGGACAAACGAATTTAGATCTGAGAGTAATTACGCTTGATTTATCCACCCAAAAGTTGTTAGTTACTGATGTACTTATATATATTATGTCCCTGAGAACAAATACTATATGTAAAACTGGCACTACAGGGAGACATTGGCAGAATATAATAAATAGCATTATTTCTTTCCATTGTAAAACGGACTATTGATATTGTCGCATTCGTACGGCCCCTCGTCTCCATTACCCCCCCCCCCCCCCCTCCCCCAGTAGTGAACAGATACCCGGCTTTTCTTCTATACGTATACCATCCACCTGCTAGTATACATATGTTAGTACGACATTATAAACCAGATGGCATACCTTCTCCATTGGACTCCATCCTAGACGCGGTGTTGACGGTGTCGCCAAACAGACAATACCTGGGCATCTTCAGTCCCACCACCCCCGCACACACCGACCCTGGGGACAGAAGTAGACAACTACAGGCATGCATCATGACACGGTGGTTGAGAATATTCACTATACACTCAATGTAAAGTTAACGCTACATTAGTTTAGTATGTTGACAGATCGTGAACAGTATTCAAATACCGGTAACAAACAATTGGCCGAGATAATTTACTATTGATATGTTTTAATAGCAAAGTACATTGGTAAACAAAAATAACAAGATATAATTATAACCATTATGCAACTATCAATCGTCTATTACGAAATGTAATCATGAAACATGTACTAGTATTTAGCTACATGCTTACTTATTTGGTGATGAAATTGAGCAGTGTGTTTATTGCCAATAATAACTAATATATACTAGTAAATTGCATATTATAATAATAATAATAATAATAATAATAATAATAATAATAATAATAATAATAATAATAATAATAATAATAATAATGATGATGTCGTCAATGGATCAAGGTGTACTCATTTCACCTTCTCAACTCCCGAGGAATTACTATACAACCCCATGCCAATGGTAACGGTTATTTTGTGTTAGCAGTTAAGCCGCTAAAAGGGTTAAATTCGCAATTCCAACTCATCCTTCCGGGGTACCCATTCACAGTTGGATTGACCGGAGCAGTGTTGTTGATCAGTGCTACGGGAGGGTACAACTTCAGCATGGCATTTCTCACGATTATTTGTGAATCAGAAGAGCATCACTCTATAACAAAGTCCCTGATCCACATAGACTTCGTACCTGAATGTATCCCAATCCGTATTTTCAGCGCTTCTTTTGGCTTGTGAGGAATAACAAAACTATGGGATGCGTCCACCAGATTGAGAGCCATGTCAGCTATCTCACAAGCGTGCATCTTAGTCCTCTTGGGAACTCCCGATACCACCATATCTGTAGGGAAGATAGGACAATGTACCATCACTTTCGCCTTCTACTTTAGGCTACTGCAAGCATACTGGCCATAGCGGTGACAAGTTTCACTACTATGGTTATTTTAGGTGTCTACATTAGGATCTAGCTGCAGATCTGTAGCTATAAGATGCCCCGTTTACTATTTTGCTATCTATTCTGGCACCCCATATAACCATAGGCATCTTATAGCCCCATATAGGGTGCCAGAATAGATAGCAAAATAGTACAGGAGGCATCGTATAGCTACAGAGCTGGTGCCAGAATAGATCGCAAAATAGTAAACGGGGCATCTTATAGCTACATATCTGCAGCTACATTAGGAACATGCAAGCATACGGTCTAGTGTGGTAGTAATAATAATAATAATAATAATAATAATAATGTGCTCATTTATATCGCGCCAAATCCATGGTTCTGAAGCATGCTCATATCGCTACATTATTACCCGGGTCAATGCATCAATGTGCACTCATGTCACCTTCTCAACTCCGTGGGAATCATACAACCCAATGTGCCAGTTAAGGCGTTAGAAGGTTTTACATTCACAATTCCATATCTTCACAGCTGGGTAGTTTCATATAAATGGCAATCGAGCGTATGACACTACTAAATATATTTGACCTCACAGAATTCAATGAAATATAAAATGTTTGTTAATACAAATGAATTATTATCTTCAAATTAATTTGTAATTATCAATACAATGCATGCATTTTTTATTGTGTTTATTGTTGTGTTAGGTTTGACAAGTTCGTGCTACGATTACCTCATAGGAGTTGACTTCAGAAACAATGTATTTTTAATACAACAGTTTATGTTTATAAGAATGTGTTATTTGTACACGTACAATGTACCTGCGCGCGCGCACACACACACACACACACACACACACGCACACGCACACACATCATGTGTGGTTTCCCGTCATTGC
>JAUTBR010145468.1:0-10171 GCA_032361205.1 Pseudorimula midatlantica
TTTAGGATTCATTAAGCTTTTACTATATGTTATCATTATCAGGACTAGTGCTCCAAAATGTTAGTATTAACCGCTGATGTGTGCATATAACTTTTATTTATAATTTCCTACGGTACAGGAAAGGACACATGGCTGTCACCCAAAGTGCAGTCAGAATTGTAAAGATGGAGTCTGCTCGTGTAAAACTGGGTACAAGATGTCGGCTGATGGATATAAATGCTCCACTATAAAATGTCACTGGCCAGTCAGTAGGGCCTGTCCATTAGAACTGGAAAATGCTAAGATGTGTGACAGCATGTACTTTGAATGTCCACATGTGAGTTGAAACTTGTACTCGAACAGGCTAGTATTAGCATCCAAAGTGTGCAATATTAAGAATATATTTATTATTTATTATATATTATATTAGTACTTGGGTCTTATTATTTTTTATATATTATATTAGTACTTGGGTCTTAAAAAGAAATCCATCGGAATTTGAATATTATCCAAATCTGTAAAATGTCTATGCATTTGGAGAATTTTGAGATACTGGAATCAAGAAATTCTTAATACGCAAACATGGTGACTGCTCTTTCATACCATGCAGTGGTGGTATGATTTCACTATCCACTATAGTATAAATGACCATATTGCTCTTGTGAGAGATCGATTCAAGAGTAATAGATATTTTTAGTAGAGTGTCATGAAGTGATACGCTGTATTTTAAAGATGGTATATTTAGCTGTGTACCACTAATACATACTATATTTCCACCTTGCATTTTTAGAATTTGCCAAATATTTCAGGGACAACATTTTGGCAAAGAATGTCACGCTAGCAAATGCCGTAGAAAAGACTTTGAAATAAAAGGATCGCCCACAACAATAAAATGTCTTGAGAATACCACGTGGACCAAGAACAATCTATACTGTGGACCCATTAATAGGGCACCTCTTGGGGTAACTACAGCAACGTTCATTATGTAAATATTTTCTTGTAGTATTTAAAGGCCTGCAATCACAATTTGTTGATATATTTCATAGTCAAACTTATTTACTTGAAAGTAAATTTACATTTGATTTGTCCACGCAAGTATAGTGGTCAACATGCTACATTTTCCACATGTCCTAGTTGGATTTCAATATTTTGTTTATAGATCATAACAGTTGTTATTTTCTGCCCCAGGTTCAAATTCTGTCCCATTGACATTCAGCGCTACAGATGTTGCGGGTTTCCTCCTGCCTTAAACTGACAAGCCGTGATATTAGTGAAATATTTTAGAAAGTGACTTTAAACTCCAATTACAAAAAACAAACAAAAAAAGACAATGGTCAGTCAGTACCAATGTACTGATGTTGTGGGTTTCCACCTGCCCTAAACTGACAAGCCGTGATATATATGAAAGAACCTTAAAGCGACACTCCACCCCAATTAACCCTCTCCATGCTGAAGGCAACCGGAGATATATATATGAAAGAACCTTAAAGCAACACTCCACCCCAATTAACCCTCTCCACGCTGAAGGCAACTGGAGATGCCCCAAAGAGCTTTACATGTGCTTAAAAGAAAAATACAAAATTATTATTTTCTGTCAATTCTGAAATTAAAATTTACAGATAGATGCTAATGCAACTGAAATAGATGAGAACTGGCCAGTGGGAACATGTTTTGCGGCACTGACCACTCTAGTGGACAATGAACCGTACGACCACCACACATACACACTGACCAAGGATGTCAGCGGTCTCGTCACCATCAAAGACAACAAACTGTGTCTCAAAGGACAAGTGAGCTATGAAAATGAATCGACCAGACAGTGAGTTCAACATATTTATTGTCACGTAATAATTAGAATGTTTTCATGCATGGTTTTTGCCACAATATGAATGCACAAATCTTGAAAGCGACTCTAAACACCAATTACATTTTATTAAGAATAAAACACAAAGTGATTGAGAGTGAGGTGGAGATTTTGTGGATGTTTTATATTTCTATTTTCTAGATTTAATGTGACGATCAAGTCAACAGATCGAGATGGAGAGTACGTTATCCATGTATTTCAACTTACAGTGCTTAATGCCAATGATCCACCAAGATCGGCTAAGGTTTGTACTACTCATTATCATTAATATTATTATTATCATAGTTGTTATTATCATTATCATCATCATTGCTATTATCATCATTCTTATCATCACACAGCTGGTGCCAGACTCAATTCCAGAGAACAGTGGGGTGGGCACTGATGTCGGCTGTCTGGAGATCGTAGATGACGACCCGGGACAGACCATGTCCGTCTTCTTAATCAGCTCCTCAAAGAAGAGGTTTATTCTCACCAAGAAAAATAACAAGACATGTGTCCAGGTATTGCTATCAAATGTTTATATTTTTTATCATGAGATCAAACATTAACAATAATATAAAATAGAATATGAAAATATTGAAAACCTGTGGGACACGCGGAAAATGTAGCTTGTTGCGCAATGTCTTTATGTAGGCAAATCAAATGTACATGTATACTTTTAGATAAATGCTGTTGACTATGAAATATATTAACAAACTGTGATTGTATGCCTTTAAAATATTTGTTCTCGTTCTTCTGCTATTTTGCAACAGCCACTATAATACGGATCTTGCATTAACGCAAACCTGGTGAATTTTCGTTTACACATTTAACTTTCACGTACATTTTATACATCCAGTTGGCGGCAGTCTCTGACCCGAGATGCTACACCATCGGAGGTCATCACTGCGTACTGGACTTTGAAACACGGAAGACCTACTCCATAACTGTTCTGGTGGAGGACGACGGAAATCCCAAAATGATGACGGTGTTCGACCTGCCTATCAAGGTGTCGGACGTCAACGAGGCCCCGAAGTCACTCAGTCTGCATCCTAAAGATGTGCTGGAGGAGGTCGTTCCGGGCGAAGCTCTCGCCGAGATCAAGGTGAAGGATGATGAAGGTCAGACACACAGGTTTACGATCGTGTCGAATCCGTCGATGATGTTTTCGATCAAGGGAAAGACTCTGGTAGCCAACAAGAAACTGGACCATGAATCTAATAAGAACAAGAAGTACAGCTTGGAAATACGTGTCGTTGACAATGGAAGCCCACCAATGGAGGTAAATAATATTTTTATAATAAATAATAGAAATAATAATATGTAATCGGTAGACCTCAATTTTATGGAAAGAATAATAATTCTAAATAATTATGATGATAATAATGAATTGTTATACTACTACTACTACTACTACTACTACTACTACTACTACTAGTAGTAGTTACTACTACTACTACTACTACTACTACTACGATACTACTAAGACACTACTATTACTACTACTACTACTACTACTACTACTGGGGCAGGATGTAGCGCAGTGGTAGAACGTTGGACTTCGGAGCCAAAGCTTCCAGGTGCAAATACTGTCCCGGAGGCCCAGCATCAATGTTCGCGAAAGTTACCTTTCTGACACGATATTGATAGGATGGCAATGCAGTTATCATCCTTGGTCTTGTCAGTACCAGCCGGTGCTCGCAGGTTTACTGCAACATTCAGCGCTACGGATGTTGCAGGTTTCCTCCTTCCCTAAACTGACAAGTTGTGATATTAGTGAAAGATTCTAGAAAGTGACTTTAAACCCCCAAAATAAATATATATATACAATACTACTACTACTACTACTACTACTACTACTACTACTACTACTACTAGTGCAATGTCTTGTTGAAGATATACTATGTACAATATTCCCATGAATTCAGGCAACGCTCCCTCTTGCTTTCGGTGTTGGCGACGTCAATGAACCTCCATACAACATCCAAGTGAACTCTGACAACAGTAAACTTAGTTTTGAAACCAACCACCCGCGTATCAAGGAGAATGTGAAAGGTAAATCATGCAAAAACCGTGATAGGGAGTCCGCATTGCATGATGTCTTCATCAGAACTGTCTTTTTGCTCAACGTTTCATCAGTGTAATACAGACATGAGGAGTATCTCAAGCAGTGGAAGGTTTTACGTTGAAAAGATAATGATATATCATAAATAAGCACTAGAAACTGTATACTTATTAATATTTATGTCTCAGTTTTAGTTTATATGATGTTAGTGCTTGTACTGCAGCATGTTATGGGTTTCCTCCTGCCCTAAACTGATAAGCTATGCTATAAATGAAAGAATCTTGAAAGTGGCTCTAAACCCTGATTTAAAAAAAAGGGTTAATTTATTATGAATTATTATGATTCTTAGGTGAAGTAATTGGAACGCTCAGTGTGTATGATCCAGACGAGGATGAAAATATCGAACTCAAAGTGATGTCCGCATACAGTAAATTCAGTTTAGTGTCGAAGAGATGTGCAAAACTTCAGGTAATATAGATTTTGCTAGTTTATGTATTAATAATATCAATATTAATGGTAATATTAATAATAATTAACCATTATTTGTTTATCATTATCCAAATTTGTTTTCTGTTGTCTTTCGCAACTGTCAGTATTAGGAATGACTGTTGATTCATTAGCGTTCATTATGCCATCAATGTAATAGGTCATGAGACCAAATTTACCAAGAATTCGATATTTTAACCCTTTACATTTATGGCACAATTTGTCACAAATGGGTGAAAGATTCCCGCAGCGATGGTAAACTCCATAATCACTCATGGCACAATGAATACTAATGAATCGACAGTCATTCCTTAAATGAAAAAAATTGGAAAGAAAATGTCTTCATGCAAAATGTATGTTTTTCCCAGGCAAGCTGGTGTTGGGTTAAGTACCACCATTATTTATCCTTCCGTTCCAGAATTTTACCACGTATTGTACGGCATCTATTCTCATGGAGAAGCCAATGAACTATGAGGAAATACAAGAGTTTAAGATCACTGTTGTGGCCATAGACAAGAGAAAGCTGAAAACTTCCAGGCGTATGACTGTTAAGGTTATTGATGGAAATGACAAACCAAAGGTTGGTAATTTTAGTATTGTATTTTAAGTGCAATGAAATAGATATGAGCATTGTCAAGTTTAATTATTTAAAAAAATTATTTGTTCAAGATTCTCATCAATTGTCAAGTATAAATGGCTATCTTCATAAATTAAATATTGGAAAAAGATATAGTACAATGCAAAACTACATATAGATTTGTTGTTGTGTAGTATGGGTGAAAGATTCCTGTTGAGACATTAAGCAATATGTAGGAAGAGATGGAATTGTGAATGTTAACTTTCTAGCACCTTACAGGCAGCTTGGAGTGTATACTCCCCAGTGTGTTGAGAATGTGAAATGAGTGCACATTGATCCATTGACCGGGGTAATAATGTAGCGCTATGAGCATGCTTCTGAAGCATAGAATTGGGCTGATATAAATGCGTACATTATTATTATTACATGTAGATGTGATGAATTTATGTTGAAACTGTATTTTCCATTTGATATGCAAAGTTGAATGAAAAGAACACTTTTAGTGAACCCAGTGATGATGAACTTTACTGCGTTTATTTAGATTTCAGTTTATTTGTGTAAACTCTCTAATTCATCTTTTTTAATGTATAGCCTACAGGCTAATAAATACACACGGCCGATTTGTTTTTAACAGAACATCTTGCTGAACGGCCAAACATTGCCCACAGTCCGAGTACCTGAGCAGAGGAAGTCCTTTACTGTGGCCACCATCACGACCTTGGATGACGACAAGGGTGATCACCACACCTACTTCCTGTCTGGAGAGGCAGCGCCCGACTTCAGGATACATGGCGACCAACTCCTAGTATGTGACCTATACTTGTATCATATTTTTTGTTAAAAATTAATCTTTAATAATACTACTACTATTAATAATAATAATTATTTATTATTATTATTATATGTAATATTAACATTATTTGTATAATTATTATTATTATTATTATTAATTTTATTCTACATGTAATTAATGACATTTTATTTTTACTCAAGACATCAGATACGGCTAATTTGGACTATGAGAGAAAGAACACACACACACTGGTCATAATAACGGCAGATAATGGAACATCTTCTCAAAGCTTTCAAAAGACATTTTCCATCAACATTATCAACCAAAATGAGGCGCCATCGGATATCACACTTTCTAATAACAAGGCAAGTGAAAGTCCGTAAATTCCATTGAAATTATATGAACACAATTAATGAGATTGCTTCACCATTAACTGCAAGAGTTGATTTTTATTCCATATATTGTCATCATACTCATGGTTATTTATACTCATGGCGATGTTAATCCAGAAACACGTATGCAATTCCGTTTCAGGTATCCGAATCAAGTCCTGTCGGACACGTCATTGCCATCCTTTCAGCTGAAGACCCCGATAACGCCATCGACCCGAACACGCAAACGTTCACTTACACCATGCCCGAGAACGACAAAGGCAGACTAACTGTAGAGAAGAATCGGCTTGTTGTTGCACAGCCGACGCGAAGGTGCGGTGCCGAGATGTGCCGCGTTGACTTCGAGACGGGACCGGAGATGGAGATCATCGTGAGGGTGACGGACAACGGGCGACCGAGGCTGAGCTTCCAGAAGCCGTTCACCATCGCGGTGCTCGACGCCAACGACCCGCCCACGAATCTACGGATAACGAGATCGAGTATCAGGGAGAACATGCCAGTAGGAACTGTTGTTGGTGAGATCTTGGGGAACAATATCTTGTTGTTTACATTGCAACCAGTGCATTACATGCATTCTTACTATTATTATTATTATTATTATTATTATTATTATTATTTACTATTTGAGTTGTAAATAATACATTACATGTATTATTATTATTATTATTATTATTATTATTATTATTATTATTATTATTATTGTTATTGCAAGTAGCACATTATATTAGATTCATTATTATTATATTAATTTATATTATTTATATTATTATGATTATTATTATTATTATTATTATTATTATGTCCAGTGGAAATAAACAGATGTAAAGTATTGATGAATTAAAGAATTAACATACTATTTTATAGATAGATATTTTATTTTATTTTTTAATATTTTTTTTATCACCAATAGGCACATTGAATGCAGATGACGCTGACGTGTCGCAGAAGTTGACGTTTAAAGTGACTGACAGCGACGTCTTCACAGTGACCGACTCCAACCACTTGGTGACGACGCGTTCGCTCAACTATGAAGACACCTTCAGATACAAGATCAAGGTCAAGGTCACTGATGATGGGTTGCCGCCGGGATCTGTAAGTTTTGTTGTTGTTTTTTGGTCAAAAAGTCGTAATATTTCAGTTTTACTAATAAAATGCATTACTAATAAAATGCATTGTAGCAATGCAGTAAAATAATCTTGAAAGTGGTTCTAACCCCAATTCAAAAAGAAGTACAGATGGTGCTTGCAGATTTTCTGCAACTCTCGTGATATTAATGAAAGATTCTAGAAAGTGACTTTAACCCCCAATTTAAAAAAACCACAACCAGCTTTAAGATAATGAATTATATTAACCAGGAATTGAGTGTATGAAACTGTGCAACTCTTAAAGTACAGTGGAGGTACGTTTGGACTTTGGAGCCAATGGTCTCAAGTTTAAGTCCTGTCACGGGGACCTGGCATCAATGTTTGTGAAAGTTACATTTCTGATATGATATTGATATGGATGCGCTATCTGTAGTAGCAATGTAGATATCATCCTTGGTCTGTCAGTACCAGCCGGTGCTTGCATGTTGACTGCAACATTCAGCACTACAGATGTTGCGGGTTTCCTCCTGCCCTAAACTAACAAGTTGTGATATAAGAATCTAGATCTAGAAAGCAAATCTAAACCCCAATTACTGGGTAAAAGAATAATTAAAAAATGATGGTATAATATAAAATATGAAACGGCCGTCTTTTCAGAGTGAGGTCATGATGAGCATCTCGGTACTGGATGCAAACGAATCGCCAAAGTTTTCCATCCCAAGTACAATGAGCGTGTCTGAAGACGCAGAGATTGGCAGCATCGTGGCAAACATCACCATCATAGATCCCGACTACAACACCAACATCAGGTTCTCTATCACCAACTTCCAAGACATCTTCACAGCAACACAGCCCATATGCTCCAGAGAGGTGACTTTATGTCTTTAGTATTTGAGAATATATTTTAGAATATTTCTATATGAATTATCTTTACAATTCCTGTTGTCAGCTTCTCCAAATAAATAACAAATTACAAATTATACAAAGCATAAAGGATATTTATAAGAAATAGAAAGATTCAACAAAATTACAGCACTTCCAAGACTACAACCACCAATGAAAAATACCAACATTGACACAACACTTGATACTCATTTTACAAACATGTAATAACGATAAGAATTCAGTATTTTCTGGTACATATAATATTTCACTTGTATGCATATTGGCTTTTAAAAAAACTTTGAAGCAATTCAAATGTTTATGTTATTGTACGTTTTCCAACAGGTTCCGAATGGAACACGATGCGTGACGTCCATACTGAGTCTGGCAAAGTTAGATTATGACAAGCAAGCCGTGTACACCCTACCACTGGTTGCCAAGGACAACAGCGATGCAGAAGCTCACCATCTGCTGATACTGAAAGTAGAGAACACCAACGACCCACCGCATGTAAGGCCACAGTATGCTTACGGGTGGATAGGGGTAATCAGTGTCCATTGGTGCCAGACTTTCAGATTCATTGAAGGACCGGGAGCTTTTTCGAGCAGCCTAATATAACAGAAGAGGAGCCAAGCCAACCTTTGATGAAGGAATTTATTTTCAGCTGAGCCCACATTTTCCCATGCTTGGGGCTGTATTTCATAAAAGTAAACAATCATAACAAAAAAAGGCCTCCCCATTGGGAATTTGCAAAATTCATGGAGATAGAATACGGTTAATGAATGAACAAATTAACAAATAAATAGGCTTATTCATGGAACAAAAAAAAGTGAGATTGTGAATACAGCACATTAAACAAATGTTACAGGATATATAATGTTAGAATATAATATATGTCGGTGGTTGAGAATTCAAAGTTGTGAGTTATTAAGCAAGAAATAATCATAACCACCAGCATGTATTTATAAGAAAGGGCGGTACTATCCCCAAATCCGGTAGATTATTCAATATTGGTCTTCATTAATCCATTAGTGAGGGGTCATCATATGGTTTCAAAATGTATATAGGTGATATTGTACGTGAAATTAATTTTTTCATTACAGGATATTCTTCTGGATGGAATTTCGACTTCAAAAATCGACATTGATGAAAACACTGTATCTGTTGATGTTGCGAAACTATCAACAGTGGACCGCGACAAAGACCAAACACACAGCTTCACAATAAAGAAACAGGACGGAGACCATTTTGCTATCAGAGGAAACCTGCTCCGGGTATGCTTTGTTGTAATTCTAGTATGAAATATGGTCAATAAAATTCAATTAATATTTTGTTTTTGTTTTCATATCAGTTACATGTACATTTATATATATATATATATATATATTTAATTTTATTATATTTATTTTATCTAGTATTTTACTGTTTAAAAATTTCTTTTTATTGTTTTATTGTTTATTTGTTCATTAATTAATCCATCCGTTAATCATTGATCGATTCATTCATTTATTATTTCATTTATGAGTTTCTTTTTATTAAAAGTGTGCAAACCATGAATCTTATTGATTGGTTACAACTTTGATATAACAGTCAATGTATCATGTACACTGCTCTGTTGCACTGTGTACAGTTGTCTAAACCTGCAGACCACGAGAAACAGGCGGAGATTCACATGACCCTGGTGGTGACCGATTCTGGACCCGCCCCCCAGCCTCTGGAGAAGAATATCACTGTCATCGTCAGGGACGTCAATGAACAACCTTCCAACCTCACCCTCTCTGCCAACACGGTAATTGTACAACCTGGTACGCTTGGTACACTACCCTGGTTGCCCTGGTACCATATATTGTTTACCCCCACTCTGCTATAGCTAAAGGTTCCAAGTTCAAATCCTGTCTCCGGGAATCTGGCATCAATGTTTGCGAACATTGCTTGTACTGTAACAATACATATACAGTGAAGCCTCGATAGTCCGCACGGTCCCGTTTCAGGTTCAAAACGGTCGGATGGCGAATCAATCGGATATCTGAATCATGAGTTAATTGTGAAGAGTTACCTCCCTTAGT
>JAUTBR010145479.1:0-10169 GCA_032361205.1 Pseudorimula midatlantica
CATATTGGCTGACCTCTGATATGACATATGCAAACGCCGACGGGAGGCCAGATCACAGAGAGCGCAAACACAATTAAAGTATTTGGGCATTATATTCCATTCAATAACGACGGATCAACACTCTCCATCTCAAATGCGACTTAATTTATCATTACCTCGGTCACTAATCCCCAGCTGTTAAACTTGAGGATCCAATAATGACAAATGGTATTAGTCGCAACACCCTGGAATTTCTTAGTATTAGTCATGGCCCTCAGACAGAGGAAGTTGTCGGTATAGCTGCTATACAAGACTCCCCCGACAGCACACGTTCTTCTACACGTGTTCTAGCTATTTTCAATGCGATTATGAGTTGTAAATGTGATATATGATTAATGATATGATATATGATCAATGACATTATCGCATTATCATTGATAGTCTAGAGAACATTCAATTTGTTGTATCGTTGGTTTCTTTGACATATATTATGAATTTACCTCGGCTATTTAATAAGTTTGACCATTTGGCTTGGGAATAACAGAATGTCAATAAGAATGAAAACAGTTACTACTAAACATAGTTTAAACAAGTTAAATAAAATGCTTAAGAAAATACACGAAAATTGTACCTATTGCTGAACATATATGTTTGATTGATACATACATATCAAGACCTAAATAGTATTTAATAAATGGCTTAAAAGTAGTATGTCATTCAGCAGTGACAGTTTACTGTTGTCGTCAAACTTCCTCTCACCTGATGTCGTCAGCCAGATCGCGAAGAATGTCAGAGTAAGACTTTCTAAATCCATCCTTCTTGTTATCGTCATTTCCGCCGGATTATCCTAATGGCCTGGCGCTAATCCTAGGACGAAGATGACCTGTTAAAGTCCCGTGGCAGGCTCGTCAACAGCAACCCTTCAGCCGTCTCACTGCTCGTTGAGATCGTGTAAGAACGCAAACAAACATGTTGAAGTGCGTGTACCCTCCACTCTCTCTCTTTCTCCGTCCGCACACATGAATTATACCTAAGAGTTGAGCTGAGGTAAAGATAGCGCGAGGCGCTTCCTTTAGCGTGGCGCTTGTGGTCTCATAGGCGAAACTCGCTTCTGTCCAGGGAGGGTATATTTCAACGTAAATTGACGTTCGCGTGTCCACCAGCGGAAATAAACACCCAATGAGCGCATGTCGATTTCACGGCAAGTTTCAATTTGCTTATTGGCTCAGTTGCGTTTGAGAAGACTTGAATTGTAGCACAACGTCGTGATAAAAAAAACATATATTTAAAAAAACATAAGGAAAAGGGCGCGGTATTTCTACTTGTCTTTTACACACACTGACACGGCAACGTATTCGAATACGATGTCGATAATAGCCCCAACTACCAATCAAATGTGTCGCAACGCCATGTTCTTCGTTCAGTGTTTCTGCCACGACCGTTTGCTTGTGTGTTGCTTTTACAAATCATTCTCCTATTACAATGCGAATTGACTTAGTTTTTTAGATGGTGGGTACGTGAAAGAAGATGTGTTTAAACATGTACCGCCATTCTAGCATTATCAATCAGAGGTGTATCGAGTAAGGGGGATACTATCGGTTTTCTGTGACGGAACAGAACGGATGGATAGTAATTAGTTTATTTATTTGCCTGATTTATACAGTTAATTTCGCCGGGGCCTAAAATACAACCCTGTTTTAATTTCGAATTGAAACAGAGCTTAACATATAAAACAGGCGGAGTCGTGATCGGCATGACAATAAGTGACTCCGGTCCGGAATATCCGTCAACGTGTTAGAATTTAAGACGATTTCACGACACCGATGTGCAGTAGCCGTTTACTGTTTATCTCAACGTTAAACAACCTCGTGCGTGGCATCTACGAAACTAGCACATGACGTAACGTGGATACGATCATGCACTGTAACATGATGATTTGAAATGTAATATATGCAAATAACATACAAGGTTTACTCATTTTAGTCAATACTATATATCAACTTTATGTGAAAGAAATAATAATTTGGAATGTATTTATGTGTATATGTATTACACAACGTCTTGCATATCTATTGATAGCAGTACACATTGCTTTATGACGATGAAATTACTATTTTACATTACTATTTGGAAATTGCCTTGTATGTCATATTGTTATATATACTAAATGTCTATATAATAGTCATAATTTCTTGCAGCTCACGTCATAGTCAAAGCTGTATTTAAATGTTCTCAGACAAAGTCATCTTGATCTTATGTTTGTATTTATTGTATTTGATGTTTATTATGCTCGTGTGTGGTTTGAATAAAATATATTTGTCATTTGTCATTTTAAAAAGCTTTATGTAGATTGTTTGCACTAATTAATTGTAATTATATAACTTGTGTAGATTACCCGCATGTGTAATGCATGTTTAATATTCCAAATAATTTGCAGATCTTGTAAAACACGTCTTAAAATTAATCAGATGTTATTTGTTTCCTACAAAATTGCAATGCTTGGTTTGTTTTTACCAACATGTAAATAGCTTTGTAATGCAACTTGGTTTTAAGGTTAGCTACACACTAACTTGTTTTCAAACTGTTTCCAGCAGTTTTATTGCAGATGAACACGCAGGTACGCAATGCCCCGTGATTAAACTATCACGATGCTTCCACTCTCACAAATTATCATCATTCGAAGCCAGCAGTGACGTGAATCCAATTCAGGTGACTATCGGAAACTTAATAACGGCCAGGGTGGCGTGCGGGGGTATAGTTGAACGCCCCTCTGTGTGAATTATATATCGTAAGCAAGCGATTGCCGGTCTGACGTGGTAGGGAGTTGAAGACTCATTGTGGACCAAGATTTTGATAATGTATTTAACTTCTCCAAACATACTTACAGAGGGTTTCCTGAGCCAGTGAGTTCAAGTAGCCAGACAAAGTCTATTGATTGTCAATATGCATCGGCCATTTCATGAATTCTACCACGAGTTCAGAGACCCATGGCACTAGTACGTTTGGGGTCCAATACAACAGTTTGAATATAGATTCTGTCCACATATAAAATGTACCTTTGTGCTTTGATTGATCATGCATAAAGGTGGCAGGAGATATTGCAAGCGAAAGTTATACTATTGAGTTTAATTCTTTCCCCAAACATCTAAAATATTGATGCAGACAGACTCGTCCCTGTGAGGTATTACGCTATCCAGATACACATATTTCGTCATAGATTCTATTGCTCTACTCATATTCAAGCGTTGATAAATTATCACAATCTTGGAATTTCTCTTCCTATTTTTATTAAATATTATTAAAGCATTAATTGTTTTGTTGGATTCAAGATACAGCTGACAATAACTGTGTCTTATAAAGTAAATGTAATAATACATTGTTATTAGTTCGATATATTCCACATACTTGGGGGCTTATTCGTGAAACGTTCTTACGATCGTACTACGAACTGAACGATTTTTATAGTATGGCTACGAACTGTTCTTAGGCTAAGAAGTTGGTAAGAATGTTTGGAGAATATGTCCTCTGTTCCTCTGTGTTCATTCATGGGTTAGGGATGGCACAGTTGGTAGTGTGTCGGGCTATAAACCTCTAGGTTCGAATATCGTCTGGTGAACTGTTCTCTCCACCACAATGACATACTAGGAATATTGAGATGCAATGTACATTTATAATAGATCGCGTGTACGCATCAGCCGTGGTTACACAGCATTACAATTGCACAGTGTTGTTAAATGTTTCTGCACACGATATATAGAATACATATGTGTGTATCCGTAAAGATTATGTCGAAAACTCCATTTTCGTTTGCATAGATCTATCTGATTTTGCAATTAATTTATCCAAACGTTCAGAGAGAATGCTTCTGCAATTGTGTTACTTATGTGCGAAAGTGTTTATTCTGTATGTATTGAAAGTTTAAAATACATAGTTTAGTACGTACATCAACTAAATCTATAGTCAGGTGTAAGGTTATATTATGGGTTTACAGACTGAATAGACGTGATATATTATATAAAATTGTTATTTAACTGTTGTCAAGATATAAAGAACCGTTTTATATTAAGTTGTTTTTTTTTACAATAATACCCAAAAAATAATGTATATATATATATAGTTAGTTAGTTGTCATTATTCGGTGCCAAGGTTTCCAAATTATGTAGGCGTTTTCGTTCGACGGTATTATATTATTTAAAAACTGCAGCTTTAAAGGCATACTATCGCAGATATGTATGCTTGTTTTGGGCTAGTTCTTAGCTATAACTGCAAAGTACACTCACTTGACATACATAACGTAATGTTTGTACTTCCAAAAAGCTTTCCACCGCTGTTGGGTAGACAAACATCCACTGCAAGCCACCATAGACAACCTGAATATGGTGGTATTGTTATTTGCTTCGTTATATCACTGCAAGGGGACATGTATACCTCAGTGGTACGACTTAAAAATATAATACGCAACGGTAACGTCAAAGGGGACATAACTCTAATGTTTGCTCCTTCTTAGAACAGTGATGCATCAACGACAAGATAAATAGCGGAACGTTCCCTATATTCATATAAAATATTAATATTTTTGATTACTATTGAGTACTGGGGACTAAGTACATCAGTAAATAATAACTTTTGGGGGGATAAATCAAGCGTAATTAGTTTCAGATCGAAATTCCTTTGTCCATTATACAGGTCTACCAACTGTGATAGTATGCCTTTAATGCGAAGGCGTACGTAGGCATAATGTCTGTCGCTATATTGTGAGGATATTAAACTTATATACTAGTATATATTACAAATCAACTCCTGTATGAAAATCAATAGATGCGGACATTAGAAATACGAGAAATATTTTATTGACGTACTATTGTAGCTTTTTAATGGACATTTAATTCGATAAATATGCCACGAACATCATAAACAAGTTATTGGTACGCTATACAATTGAAAAAAAGTTCAGTTTGCTTATATATATATATATATATATATATATATATACTCGTGAATTTCGGGAAAAATACAGACACGCGAATAATACCCGTTTTACAGTATACGATTTTATATATTAGATTGTTCAGGCAAATGTGTTATTGGAAATTAATTCAAATCCGTTGATGTTAACGTCAGATGTACGCTATGTTAAAAGCCTTACTTACCTTTGAGTACATAGTTTACATTGGTTTGATAACAAAATACGTCTAGATCGTAATATAACTTACATTAGAGACACAATGCAAAGTTAATTTAACAAATAATAATAGCTGAACATTCCGACTAGTACTACCATAATCACAGACGTCGGTGACATTGCCGAAACGGGCCAAAGCGTATAAAAAACACACGATGTCTAGTTACTGTAACAATATGTATTATATGATCAACATCTCTCCACCTCGACTGTAGACACAATCAAATTGTATCTGTCCGAACTCTGGGAACCCGACCTTGCCCTGTATCTGTGAGGGTATTCGTTTCAAACATTCGACCAACCCTAGGGTGAAGAACTTAGCCAATGACCAAACACTCGTGATGATACGAGTACCCTCATTGGCTAATTTCATCACGCAACCGTCACCCTAGGGTAGGTCGAGCGTTGAATCGAATACGCTCTGTAAAACTAAACGTCGTGTTATTTAATGTCCTGCGAAGTATATACCTGTTGACATGTTGTTCATTGACACACTAGTTCCTAGTCGCCGTACTCCCCTCTTGACGAATGAACCTTCGATATGGAGTGGCATTTTATTTATTTATGGGAAAGTTGTCTTTTACTAATGAACTTACACGGTGCACTGTCTAGAGAATATTTAAAGTACACGTCTTTTCCTATTGTCATTTTAGAAACCCGACTTTTTACTTCGTTTTCTTTGAAAGTCCATGCCAACAGATTTGGATATGGCTAGAAGAAATGAATAACCTATGATCAAATAGGACGTTGGCTTAAGCAAGCATTTCATTATCTAATGGTCGACTGGAAGTAGCATCTCAATTGACAGATGGCTGCACAAATCCAATATAAATCTTCTCAGACCCATAAACTGACACATATAGAGTTAATTACTGCCGATAATGTTCTCTCTACGACTAATTATCGTCCCTAGGAATTGTCATTTGAGCCAATTATTATATGTGCCTATAGTTCCATCTTTGCAATTTCGCGCAGTAGTCAATGGATCTTATAGCTCATTGGAATCTACGTTTTCCGGGATTCAGTAAATAGTAGGCGTCGGTAATATGATTCAGGATGCAAGTACTAATGAAATTCGGTTAACTTTAACTGTTATGTGTGAATATGCGTATAGTAAATAGAGTCTAACATGTGGAGTTAACTGCATGTTATTATAACTGCCCATTATTATGCATTATTATACTACTATGCTCTTGGCGATTGACACATTAGTGTGGATTCTAGTATTATCCGACTGACAATTAGGTAGATAGAATGTGTTATGTATTTTGTATATCAAAATTGAATACGGTTACATTATGTCGGACATGCCTCTGCTGGTATATTCATCGTTGCATATAAAATAATAAAACACAGTTTACAAGTTTGAAAGTAGTTAGTATAATTCAAACAGTGTTATATGCATAATGCAACATATTTTATGTACATATTGTGCATAGGGTACACATATCATATCCAACTATACATAGTTTGTATGTATGGTTTATTTCGTTCAAAATGGCAATAGCATAGTTTAATGTTCTACTGGTACCATTATTCTGATGACTACTCTATTCTGGATAAAAAGGCAACTCTGAATTCATTAATGTGCACGCAAAGTACACGTATCAAATATACATTAATGCAACGAGTTCATTGTTTGTAACAGTTCTCCAATTAGTCTGTTAAATGTGTAGGTTCCACGTTGAGTCATCCAGTACCCGTCGCGAGATTCTCGTCCACTGGGGGTCAATCACGTGACATCATGCATGCAAACTGATCGATTCCAGGAAATCTTAGCACGCTTGATTTTTCAACTTTTCCTGAAGAAATGTTCAGGTTTGCTTAAACAACGTAAACGCGAGCGCATGAGTGTCTCGTTTTTATTTTAGCAGATATGATGTGAAAAATCTCCGCGGAGGTTTGCCGAGGAAATTGAATCAGAAGCGCGGACTCTCAGTAGGAATGCTTCTGATTTCAAATGTATGCTTGAATACACCCACAGTCTTGTATTGCTTCCATCAACTCCCGATCGTTGATTTGATAGTTTTGCACATTTAGATAATGCAGAATCTGTTATCTACTAAAGAATACGAAGAAGACAATGTCAATAGTGATAATACAATTAACGTTAGAATATTATTACAAAAATAAGAATTAATAACATCAATTCAATGCGATGTATATTGTTTTTATCTGACAATGGACTATTGCAACAAGAGCTGTATGGACAATACTACTGCCATCTATAAATAATTATATGTACATGTTAGGTAACCGTTAGCATAGGAGGGTACCTCCTTGTATGAAACAGGCGGCATACGTTAATGTTCATAAAGAGTTATTGGTAATAAATACATTTGAAATAAATAAATAAATCTTCCAAAAGAGTTGAAAATGAATATACGCCACGAATAAATAAAATATATTGAGTTGTGTTCTATTTATAAGCCAAAGACCAGGGTGTGTACTTTCTTTTGCACCTCAGTTGAATATACGTATTATGATAAACATTGAATATAAATATAGGCACTGTGTGTATAATCAGTGTGGTGTCTTTCGCATAATATCCAAACAAGAAACCAACAACTTGTAAGCTTATACCATAACTGGAAATGAAATCATACGCCAATGAACAATTCCATACTTGTGTTCGCATATATGGACAAATTCTTGTAGCGACACAGTTGTATACTTTGCAGAATGACAACGTTTTTCCTGCACTCCATCGGCAGATGCGTGCTGACAGTCATTTCGTTCCCCATCTCACCAGCTTTAACTACACATTACTGGGTCTGATGGAGGTTTTACGATTCTATCGGTAAGAGCGTCAATAGACTGGAACTGTAAGTATTTCATGTACACGACTGGCCGACCCTCTAGGAAGTAACGCTTGTACATAGCTACATGCAGAGCAACACACTCCGTGTACACGCTGACGGTTTTATGACAGCCGAATGTTAAACGACATAGACGTGGAAGCACATAAGCCAGAACATCAGGATTGTTTCGCTTTACACACCGCAAGAACAAAGAATACCCACAGATCTGGAAGCTGGAATGCCTTAACACCTCAGATCGGGACATTGGGGGGACGGTTGACATCCTCTGGTCATGGTTAGACGTCTTCACCTGCGCTGTACTCCCGGCGCCTGTTTCATTAGCACTATGCTTGGAATACTGACTCTAAAGAAAACTGATTCAGGGATATTTAAGAATGGTACATCGAAAAAGTTAGTAATGCGAATGCTGTATGGTTCGACGTATTGGATTGAATCCGGTTTGTGATTTCTTCAGAAAACTGGAACTGGTTTGCGCTTGATGACGCTGAATACCAGACGCGAGCATAATAATTGGAATAATCATTCTTAATTTTCATTTCTCTACAAAATGCGTTTACCCCCAGGTTAAGATGTTCTACTACGTATTGAAAATTGAGAATGCTGACAAATGAAATGCACATATGAAACAAAAAGGTTTTCAAAATTGAATGCTTAGAATAATGTTTCACTAATGAATGTGTCTATCGTGAAATACAATTTGTATTACACATGTTACATGTACATGGGTGATTCCAACAAGGTGTTAAGAGTAACTGTATTTGCCAATTTGATTCTCAAGTGCTAAGGCCTCGCCAGATTAACTAGTTCCCTCCGGCTACATGACTACTCCATGCCTTTCTTGGTGACGTCTTCAAAACCACATTCAGCCAGTCAAAGCATTCAATGCGAATACGTATTGTAACGAACTCTATAACAACCACCGTTAAATTAAAAAATAATAATACTTTCGATTTTAACATTGCTAGTACATATTCGTCAAAAGCAAGTGTCGAAGACGTTCCTTAGACGTTCCTGTTTGGGTCGTCGTCCACGTTTGTCACGTCATCAATCGCCCTTTTATTTCACTTCACTGTCTTCATTATCATAACAAAGGATAATCCATTTTGAATATTGTATCTCTGTCATCTGTATTGAACAAAACGCCATTTATCTGAGTATAATAAGCGACAGTTACAACTATAAATACTTCACGCAGTGCTCCTATCCGACTGAGAGGGGGGTGACACAGTTTTCGTGTGTCTTCTGTAATGGTTGCGGTGTTTAGATACCCCAGGGCACATCCTCAAAAGTCTGATTCTACGGAAATCAATGATCAACTACGGTTATAGATTATCTTGTGAAATGTAGTCCGGGTTTGTTTTGCTTCCAGGGATGGGGGGAATATCCCCTTACTTCCAATGCTACTCGTGTGTAGCGAAATCAACTACCGCGCATCTACTGGTATGGTAATTATCTAGTATTGAGAGTACACAATGATAGTTGCGGAGACGTACTTTTATGTAAGCGTATCTACAGATAAAATATGTGACCAAATAGGCCATGCCGTAGCAATAGTATGTTTCATACGATCAGAGATTCCCATTCACAAAGTTTGCAAGTTGCTATTTACAGGTAATGCTAAATATATATATAGTAAATATTGTTCATTGCTGAACGTTATTAATGAAAAAAAACTGTTTATAGGTTTGTATGCATTACTAGTATATGAAGATGGAAGACATAATGAACTATGTCACGCATTACTTGTCATACTATGTTGACAATGTTAACACCATATCCACATGTACGTGTAGTCATATCCGCCTCATCGTGTATCTATAGCGGCAGTCTATCGTCAGAACACGTGTACACTTTGTATTAACATTAATGAAATGTTGAATAGTGATATGTCGGGATGAAATGAGCTATGGTATTCTGTTATTTTAGCCCAGCGCCAGTGAAAGAATACACGAGATATGATTAGGGATTAATGAGGTGAAGACAAGTAATACCCTGGGCATGTTCCAGATGAATCAGTACAGCCTCTGATTAGTTGTACATCTAAATCATGATGTTTATAAAGAACACACCGTTATGTTGTCATATGGGGTCATGTTCTTGAAGATATTGTATACATAACGACATTGTTAAAGGCATAATATCACAGTTGATAAACATGTATAATCGGACAAACGAATTTCGATGTG
>JAUTBR010145490.1:0-10162 GCA_032361205.1 Pseudorimula midatlantica
CAGTCCAAGTGCGTGAAGACCTATTTTAATGTTTTTGTCCACCCACATACTGCACAATTACCAACACAGGCTCCCAACAGAGCCAGACTTGATATTTTTTCTTTTCTTGATAAACTAACAGTTAAACAAACTTCTATGAACATGTTACGCAAATGTATTATATTGTCAGCTTTTTTTTCAGCAAACATTGCAAAAGACAACCAATACGCACATATCTGATCACCATTTATCTTGGAGATAGAAATCAAATAAAATCGCAATCTATAATTGCATCAAATACAAAAGGATTAATGATGAAGTGATGGGTTGACATGCAATTGTATCATGAGATGTTTTCGACTTCCAGCTGGGTTTTTTGGCAGTTTCTTTCTGAAAGCACATCTGTCTGAGAGGGAAAAAGAATATATTCTCGATCTCCAGACAGGATATCTGTGGACTGCGTGGCTGTGAAAATGATGACGAGCATAGCCAAGATGTTTGTTTGTGCATGCATTAAAATGTGGAAACAGTGCGCCTGTCTTACATAGGTTTTGTCGCACCCACCCTGGGTCGTGATGACCAGACAATGTCAGAGGATGACGGCGCATGTCAAGATGTCAGCCCTAGTGCATCAGTCCTAGTGCATTGTTGAACATGGCGCCGGTAGTGTGTCACACAGTGTATTGGCATTGAACACTAACAATGGTTAACACAGTAATATTGCTGAACTTACCAACAATGAAGATACTAATTTTCCTAAACTGCTGAAGAGACTAATAAATATTGCTGAACAAGCTAATGATGCTGAACACATTAACATTTCTGAACACACAGACATTTCTGAACATCTGTACACATCAACATTTCTGAACACACTAACATTACTGAACACACAAATATTGCTGACACATAAACATTGTTGAACATTAACAATGCTGAACACATTGACAAAATGAAGATACCAATATTGCTGAAAACACTAACACTACTGATGAACACACTAATGGTGCTGAAGAAACTAATATTGCTGAACTGACTAATGAGGATGAAGTCCCTAACATTTCTGAATACTAACATATTTGCTGAACACACAAGTATTGCTGATACACAAACTTAATAGAATACACCAACAATGCTGAAGACACTAACATTTGAACACACCAATATTGTTGAACATGCCAATATTGCTGAATACTAATAAACAAGTATAACACATTGAAAGACATGTATATGATACAAAATAACAACATTCTAAAACTTTGCTGAATACACAAAGATTGCAGACACACAATTATTGTAGTCTGTATCACACCTTATTCTAATCCAACAATTCTAAACATGCCAATATTGCTGAACACATTAACGTCACTGAACACACTAATGGTGCTTACGGACACCAATTAAGCTTATTAAGACACTAACAAGTACCAGTATTGCACATTGAAAGGCATGTTGATGAAATTGTCTTTTAACAAACTGATGCAATTAAAAAAATATATATAAATCTTTGGATTTGTACAGTAACCGATAATCAGTGGTCAATAATGATACATTCAGACAAACAAATCTCCAACTTATCTCTGTGCTATCTGATTTATCTCCAAGAGATAACCTTAGTCAGTATCTCCAAGCACTGTGAAGGTTCAGCCTGAGAATGAACCGGCCCCAGGTCATGACATAGAAGGTGAACCTGAATACATTAACCCTGCTAGAGTGAGAAGACACAGACCACCGCCCGGCTATCTTCACTCTCGGATTCCTGGCATCCCGGCAGAAAGCAACTTTCTAGATACAAATCTCAATAAGTATACTGCAGTCTGAAATCCAAGATGGACACTTGTCATCGCCACTTATCCAGACAGTTCATGATCTATCTACTAATAAAAGGATGCACGGTCCAAGGTATCTACAGGATTGATAAACAGAGTCCGAGAGGTCATCAGAGGTCATGAAAGGTCAGAACCCTGCTACTGGAAGCCGGATCGGTTTGGGTCTGAATCTTATCACAGGTCTCCAAGAGAATCACATGGGCAATATATAATAAGGAATCACATGGGCAATTGAGAATCACATGGGCAATCGGGAATCACATGGGCAATCATTGGTGCCATGTTGCCAACAGGTTTCTAGACTAATTGCAGCAAATTCAAATATTTGCCCATTTGGAAATCAATCGGAATGGTTTTAGCTATCAGCCTCTGGTGATGGACGTACAAGAGTAAAGTGATTTCTGTCACTGATAGCCAAAATACCACTACAGTTCCTCCTCCAAAATATGCCTACAGTTCATCCTCAATGATAGGGAAACAACCACAGTTCCTTCTCAATGGCAGGAAATATTCACCAAAGTCTACCAAAAACACAGTAATAAGTTCTGCCTACTAAAAATATGACTACAGTTCCTCCTCAATGGCAGGAAATATTCACCAAAGTCTACCAAAAACACAGTAATAAGTTCTGTCTACTACAAAATATGACTACAGTTCCTCTTCAGTGACATGGAACCATTACAGTTTATCCTCAATGACTGGGAACGTCCAATAAAGTCAACCAAAAATACAGTAATAAGTTCTGCCTACAATAAATATGGCTACCGTTCATCCTCAATGGCGTGGAACATCCACTACAGACTATATGGATCTTTAACTCATTAACTCTACATCTACACAATGCAATTGCTTGGTAAGCATCGTAGACATTAATTGGTACATAGTATTATTCGACAGACACATGTTTATTCAGCAATCAGCTTTGTAGTTACTGTACATAGATACCAAATAATGAAGATCCTAGATAAGTAAACATGGTCCATACATGAATACTAACAGAATGCAACAAAATAGTGTATAATAATAACTATAGCTTAAATTGCATAATACTGTATTTATCCTAAGAATACCATTATATTCTGAGTCTGAAATATATAACAATCTACATACTCATGGATAGGAATGGGAATGCAATGTTGCATACAAGTTGTTACAAATGGCTTATTAAATTTTCTTTTTAAATTCATGAAATATTTTGTGTATCTGTGCATCATTAGAAATTATTATTATTTATTTTAATTTTATTATTTTTCAGAAGGCACAACCTGTCTTCTATTGGGCACGTATCTTTCATATGCATCGTAAAACTAAAATATATCACCCAACAAACCAACATTCCACCTTCTAAAACATATGAGTATGTGAAAAAAGTACAACCAATGCAGCATCTTCACAGGTCGGGTTTTGTCTTGCCGATCATATTGGAAGTAACACTTGTAAACTATTCCTGTTCAAAAAGTCCACTATCAATGACTACAAGCATCTGAAAAGTAAGTCTAGATTCCTAGGAAAAGCTCCTTAGTATCTCCAATCACGTAAGTATAATATCAATCAATAGGATTGCTATACAAACCATTTACTTTCCCTCTTTGACCCTCCAGCTGTCTGTGACGAGTTCTATGTAGTCATCAATGCTCACAGTTTAAGGCAAATGTACCCTTGTCACCAGATTCCAACAAGATTATACAGTACAACCAACTAATGGACAGTCATAAATGACTCCATAAAGAGACTCTGACTGCCATTTCATCTGGGGAGGACACTACAAAGGAACCAGAGATCAATTAGCCCAGGAAGAGTTTTGCCTGAAGACCAGGTCAAGTGATATTTAACAGTAGGAACGCCACTAGTCGTACTCTGGTGTGTTTTCTTGAGAAGAACCCGAATCTCAGTCAGTCTAATGGAATTGTTCTCTTTCAATAAACGATGGGACATTTTTGCTTTTATTGCTAGTTTTGCATGGAAGGACAGATTAAACATTCCGGGAGAGTTTTGTCTCTCGAAGGCGAGGTCTCATTCCGGATGTCAGTTAAAGGGACGGGGAAGTAGGGAACTGACTGCAAGTAGAGACATTGAGGACAATTCGTCTTTAGAGTGCGTCTTTAATTTGACATTTAAAAACAAGAAATCCCGGTGTGTATTTGTTAAATGTCAACAATGCTATCTCTCTGACGCCACGGACGCAGAAACTGTGCTTGAAATGTGGCAATTTCCATTTTGTGGGAACAGATTAATATTCCGTCAAGCACCTTGTACCTTTGGTTATGGATCGCAAACTTTTCTTTTTTTTAGTAGTCTACGTAATATTGTTTTTTATTTATCGCAAACTTTATCATGAAGTTACTCCAGAGAGCCATTTTTGAAAAAAGTTCTCAAAAGTTACTTTATTAATACTTTGGGATTTGAGTCCGAAGTGTCATAAACATCAGATATACACAAAATGAACACATCCTAGTTATTTCTTCTAGTAATCACCCGAGATTGGTGCAAAGCGGCACATACTAGCAAGACTATTTGACAGTAAATTCATTACCATCATAAATACCAGAAACATTGCAGATAACAAATTATTAGGAAGAACACTTGGTTTCAATTACACATGAACTATCCTCACAGCTCTGTGGGAATTAATGTTATTGTATTATCATGGGTTGGATTTATTTTTTAGGAGATATGTTGATGTATGAAAAATAATTCTTATCTAAAAGACATTAATTTTGTCTTCATCATACAGAATAAAACAATTATGTTAAAGTGTTCATATGAAAATCAATGTTGAAAATGTTTATAATTGTTAGACACCAACAGTAAAATAGTTTAGTATGACTCATAATTTTAAATTGGAAGAACTGTTATTTGTAAAATGAATGTATTTATAGTTGTTGAAATTGATTTTACATATATCTTTACAGCGATAGGTTAAAATATTTACTAGTGAATATGAGAAAACTTACTAAATGTTTCACAAATTACTTATTTTTGCCTAATCCTATCGAGAGAAAAACCTAGAACTACGTTATATCATCATGTGTAAACAGATTTCCACTTCATAATTAACACTTTGCCCAAAAAATAAAAATAACAAAATTTGTCAATTTTACAGAAAATAGTAATTTATTTGATATCTAACATAAAATTGTGCTGTATTTGATTACATCAATTAAGGGAAATATGTTTTAGATCCATACTAATAGCTTATAAAGAAGTTTCAAATCAAAGGAAATTTTTGTGAACTTTGTTTTGATGTTCAGATTTGGAATGTCATGGAACTTGTCAGAAAATCAGGGTGTGTTGATTAACCATTGGTTAGAATTTCAGAATCAGTGGTAAACATCAAATTATTGACCAATCAGAGCTAGAGGAGTTTAGATTCATTGAATTTAATATCCTATAAAAACTCATTCTTGTTTGTGGAGTTTGCCTGTGAAAACTATCAAAAATGAGAACGATATACACAGTGTAATATATTACAATCATTGAATATTAGATTCATATTCAATCTCATGTTCCATCTCATCATTCCAGTCATCTTCTATATTCCAATTTTCCAGAACGCGAAAAGGATAATTGATTTGATTTTTTCATAAACATGACAAATTGGGTAAAAAAATAATCATCTCGACATTCTGTGATCGCTTATTGTTTGAAAAATATTGGAAAATTAGCTGCGCTAAATTAAAATCTGACATCATAGCAAGAGTTGATGAGATTTCCAGTCTAATGGAGGAATTGGTTTCGCGGTGAGTGCGAGGTGAGTGTGAGGCGAGTGTAAAACGAGTGAGGAAACTTTGACGTCTGCTTGATGAGTATGACTCAGCGATGAAGAGGAAGCGATATTAACCACTTCAGATGAGTGAGGTGTTTGCAAAGTAATTATTTTCAATGTCAAACAAATACGCAAAATCTTGTAGAATGTTAAGCCATTGGTTAATAATATATTTTGTTTCTTACATAACATCTTCAAGTATGATTGACACAGATCCGTTAAACCCAATCCCTCCCCACCCCCCACCCCCCACTCCCCACCCCACCCTACCTCACCGTTTATCACCCTACATCTACCTCACCATGAGTTAGTGATACTTTTATTGTTTTACTTTGTACTGAGATATTTCACGTGTATTTGACAACCCACCTCAATAGGGTATAGGTAATAGTGTTAAATCTAGATCTGGAATGTCAGAGCAGAATCCAAATGAAATTATACTTTGGTTCATAATTTTTTTCATCCTTGGTCTGTAAGTACCAGCAGGTACTCACAGGTTTACTGCAACATTCAGCGCTACGGATGTTGTGGGATTCCCCCAGCCATGAACTAAATTGACAAGCTGTACTATAAGTGAAAGCATCTTGAAAGAGGCTCTAAAAGCAATAAATAAATACATTAAAAAAAAATCAAGTTCTTGACACAGATTCACTAAACCTAAGTACCCATCCCCACCCCAAATCAACTCCTACACCCATCCACACTTGACCCATCCACCCCATTCAACCCCCACCAACTCCTACCGCCACCAATAAGATGATGCTTATAAATCTAGATCAGTATCTCTGAGTAGAAGCTGTTTCTAATGACCCTCAAAACACTTAAAGAAATATACTACTTCAATAGGAAGAACTTAATGCCAAGAACAGAAAAGCCTTTCATAAAGCACTCATATACACTAGAAGACCATAACCCTCTAATAAGTTATCTTATTCCATAACAGCCAAGACCACTTATATACCAGAGAGATGGTCTTGTAGTGAATACAAGATTTTTCTGAAAGGGTGCCAAGATATCTGTAAACAAATTAGTACCTCAAAACAAACTAACCAACATGATCATAAACCCCACCATAGCATGTGTTAACGTCATTAACCCGTTTTTCTGCTGAAGACAACCAGAGATGCCCCGTGATCAAATCCAGCAGGGAGGCCGACCTAGAAACAATCTATTTCTGCTTGACATGACATCCGTGCAAACTTCAACACAGTGTGTCCATGACGGAAAAAGTTATTCAGCTGTAATTTGGGACAGTTTTTGGATTTAATTCCAGGAAGATTGCCTTTAGCGTCCTATGCAACATTTAGTAGGACGACACAAAGACGCTAATGAAGGAAGCATGACAAAGTGACAAATAATTGTTGCAGCATTTGTTTGGCAATATATGAAACTGGGTATCGTTTCTTGAAGCTCTCATATCTACTACGAGACCATAAGTACTCTCATGGCCATCTTTAATACATGGGGATCGTGCACTTACGAGTGCGCTATGGTCTCATAGTGGATATGCGAGCTTCGAGAAATGATACCCTGTATTGTCATGTGGTAGTGCATCAAACTGCAAATTGATAGGGTCGATGTCAACTCCAGGTATAATCTCTGCAGTACAGATCACCCTCCTACAGGAAAAGCTGGCCTGCATTTTCATGCAAAAGTGTCGTACCTTTAGTCTGGACATAAATAAAGACTTATGTCATTTTCTGCTATAGTAAAATCATGGCGCATTTCAATGATTTATGCCCAGCCTAAAGTGTAAACATTTTCATGAAACAAAGACTTGGCTCCATTCCACAGAACAATTGAACAGGAATCATAATTCCATGATAACGTATATAAAAGTTATGACTCTCAAAAAGGTTACGTCTCTCATAGCGCTACCATCGTTCTGCATACAGGACCCTTGAGTGCAATATTTGTATACCTAGTGTAGTTATCTCCCTTGGTGTATCTGTACCCAGCCTTGGCTCATGGATCCTACGCACAGCTGTTGCAGGATTCCCTCCCCCTAGAAACAGATCACCACAGCATTGGTGAAATATCTTGGAGGGGGAGGGGGGAGGGACAACATAAAACCCTCCAACTCAAATAAGTCAAAATCATCAATCATGAAAGAAAAACATATAGAATTATTTTTTTTGGCAATCAATTACAGTAAAAATACCTTTTCCATGAGATTAATTCTTATGTTTCCATTGTATACTAAAACTGTTGAACAAAGCCCACGCTAATTCGGAGGTCTACTGACCCTCTCAACATCAAAGTCACTCAGTATAAAGAAATTGATGAAGATGCCAATTAAAAAACAAATAAGGCAAAAACGTCTCCAATCGGATCCGGGCGATAGCTCCATTAGCAGACCAGCGTTTGAAGCGAGGGAGTTTTCCACTAACATGTTTACTTCACTTTAACCAAAGATCGATAACCATGGTTCATTTAACTACCCCCTTCCTCCTCCTTTACCCCCTTTCTCCCCCCACGACACAGCAACTGGCAAAGACATCACCCCCCACCCCCTATCACCACCGCCACCCAAAAAGCTCAAATTTAATGAAAGCTTCATCAGTTGATGACATAATTTGATAACTACCTACGATTTACGACGATTTCGTCCACACACGTAAATACATTCCCCTTTTTGATGTAATGGCATTCGCACTTTTCTTTCGTAAATAATTCCTACAGGAACAAACATCAACGGCAAACCATAAATCCAAAATGGAGGATCTGGCACCGTCCCAAATGCTGATCTCAAAGTGATGGCTGTTTATTGCCTTGTAATGTCCTCCCAAGTGAAATACTAACGACAGTTTGAGGAATATCATAGACACATTTCTCTTATTGATCACATCTGAATTCGAGAAAATAATGGCCAAACACGGCAAACACTCGGCATAAACTTCACGATAAGTATTGCAAGTTTGGACAGAGTTGACTGCGGGATTACATTACAAATAACACACAGTCTAAAGTCATAACCACTGCTAACAGATAGATGTACGATACCAGACATGGTGATCAATAGAAGTTTGTGGAGGATTTCCTAGCAATTATGGTTGTGATAAAAGATGGAAACAAATATAATATCTTTTTTTTGCCAGAGTGATTCCAGTCTAAAGCAAAGCTTCTTTGCTTATGGGCAGATTGTAAATCTATCCCAGATAGCCACGAGTCAGTGGGCCACCGTTGGCCCACCAACATCACACCAGTGGGCCACTGTTGGCAGAACCGTTGTCCCAACGTTGTTTTGACCGGTTTTCTGACAAAACAACAAGGTCTTTTTAGTTGGGAACGGCAACATTGGCCCACCGTTGGCCACTGGTGCGCCAACGGTGGCCCACCAGATGGTTTTCCAACAAGGTCTGTATGATAAGACTACAGGGTCTCTATGACAAAACAACAAGGTCTGCATGACAAGTCTACTTTGTCTGCATGACAGGCTCCAGACTGTACACCTACAAACATATTCTGATACCTTGACAGAGCTGACACACAATAGCCCTCGAAAGGTTTCAAACACAACCAGATCTGACGTAGGGTCACAGAGGGGTGCGAAGAATAGACAGCACTCATAGAACATAGACAACTTACTCATAGAGCACAGACAGTATTCATATCACCACAATACTCATATCATTCACAGACAGTACTCATACAACAAACGTACAGTACTCATAGAAGACACAGACTACTCGTAACACAGAGAGTACTCATAACAGACAGTATTCATAACACAGACAGTACTCATTGAAGACACAGACTACTCATAGAAGACACAGACTACTCATAACACAGAGAGTGCTCATAACAGACAGTACTCATAACACACAGTACTCATATCAGAGACAGTTGTCGTAGAATATGGTACAGTCAAACGGATCCACTTGAGTTTTTCAGAGACAGATTCCTGACAGACTCTTCCTCTCAGACCAGTAAAGATCAGCGAGTTCCAGACCGCTATGTCAACTAAAATACTGCCAGACACCAATTATCTAGACTAACATGATTCCTCAGACCTACTAGTCTATAAAAGTTTTTTAGAAGATGCGACCACATGAACATTTCCCCCCCGAAAATCTGGGAAAGTGATTCCGACTCAGTCTATGAAAACAAGACAAATATCTAGCATGTGTACGACGGCTACCAAATCCAAATTTCCACATGTGAAAATATTTATGCCGAAGCAATAGACCAAGTGTGTTTACATACGATGATTTGTCGTCGGCGTTGAAAGAATCGGGAACACCTCAACTTATCTTAGTAATAACTATCTATTTGCAGATGTAGCGTGTGTAGAATCAACATAGTGATAACCTGATTCGAAGAATACAGACTTGTATGACTTATCCACACTAATGTTTCCATTCATTGAATTGAACCATTATTTTCCAAATTAAACCTCGATTTTCTGGTCAAATCAGTAACACTGATAGATTACCTAACCTGATTCATAGTATACTGGATTATAGAATGTCTTATGGACGAATGTATCTTTTGTGTACTGAACCACTATTTTCTAAACTAAACCTAGATTGTTTTGGTCTAGTACTAGCTAATTCAGTAAACAATATTAATAGTTTAGAATATATAT
>JAUTBR010145501.1:0-10162 GCA_032361205.1 Pseudorimula midatlantica
ATTTGATTTTGTTTGGAGTACCATATGTATGTACAACATTTGTGATGAGTTTCATGATGGTAGATACTGTTTTTGTGTTCCTGCATACTATTGTTATCCCACACCTCGGATTTTAGGCGATGCAAAATTTCTGGAGGGGGGTTGCATGTTCATAACTCTGTTAAGCTACCAGATATAGAAATATAATCTAGGGATATATAGCTTTCAAAAAAATATAGTGAGCCAAGACAAGAATGGGTGCAGCATTTATGTAGCGGACTGTTGATGAATTATGCAGATTTTACCATTTTGATTGCTCAGTCATGAATAATTCATCAGGATTTATGAAGTGTAGACATATTCATGTTTTATGGTTTCAGATGTATAGTTTCTTTGGTGGGCCCGATTACCATATGAAAATATATACATACATATGTTTACATGTATATTTGATTTATTTACATCAGTACTTGATTCTTCTTATTGCTACTTAGTCCTTGTTACTGGAAATGTTGTGCCTTTAATACAGAAAAATTTTGATATTTTATAATATACATGTGTACCTGGTATATGACATATACATTGTCTGTTATCACAAGATATCTCTTGATAACATGATAACACTAAATTAATGTATGATTATTATTACCATTTAATTTACTTACTATGTATTATAAAGAACATTAGAAAATAGCACTATATGTTATGTTGGCCGATTGTATTTTGAAGTTAACCCTGTCCCTGGTGGATGTGGCACATTCACAAACTTTAGGACATCTCTGGTTGTCTCTAGCATGGAGGGTTAAGTATTCTTCAACTACAGTTATCACTCAGCTATTTATTGTTTCATATCTGAATAGTCACTTGTGAGATTTGCTATTTCTGTTATCAACTATTCCATTTGATATTGTTATAATAATATATATATATGTAATTGCTCAAGACTGACAATTTGCATCATATCCTCAATTCAGCTTTGTTAATAATAATGGATCTATATTTATGTCAGTAATACAGATAGTTGGAGTTGAAATGCAACCAACAAACCAATTATTTCATGCTTTTTTTCAGGAATATAATTTCATAATTTTCAATTCAGAATTGCAATAATTTAATAATTTCATGTTTATTATTATTCAGATAGAACTATAGATCATTATAACATGTGCATATCGATCTCGCTACAACAATGAAGCCATTAAAGTTTCTTTACATATGAGACTAGTAATTTTAAATAGAATCTGATAGTACATGCATATCAATAGATAGTGAATGAGACCATTATATAAAAAAGTATATCAATATACATGTAGTTAATATAGTGAATGAAACCACTAGTTATATAGCATATCGATATATAGTGAATGAAACCACTAGTTATTTAGTACAGTTAATGAAAGTATAGTGAATGAAACCTCTAGTTAAGTAGTATATCAATAGATAGTGAATGGTAGTCCACATAGATATCTAGCTAGAGCAGTAATAACCAAGACTCAGGGCATCTCCAATTGCCATCAGCATGCGGAAGGTTAACATGAACTGTGTAGTGATTTCTTATAGAAAAGTAGATCAGCAATCAGTATTGCATTAGTATTAATAGATACCACAATTACCCTAATAATTCAAACAGGAGAAAATAATTAAATGTGTAGTTGGTACCGGTAAATAAATGATAGGACTATTCAAAAGATTATTTCATTTTTGTAGTTTTTGAAAAATATATTATTGCATTCAAATAATTTCAAAAGTATAATTTATACAAATTGATCATGCTCGTATTTTCAGGATCAGAAAAAAATGGGCAATTAATTTCGATGTTCGAACTATTAGAGGGTTTGAATTATTAGGGTAATTACAGTTCTCACTTCTTTTTGTTAGCAAAATATCCAATATTAATAAGTAATTTCTAACAATGTGTCATTTCTACATGATACATGATGCAATTTTCTGAATTGTGAATCGTGATATGTTTGTAGGCCATCCAAGTTTTCATTGCACTTGGTTGCTGGAGTGGCATTCATGCATGTTGTCCGGAAATACCCTTTTACTAGTTGGTGTAGTGTATTCCTAACTTTAATGCAATCTTTCATGAATATTATTTATGTTATCCGGAAAGATCGGAGTAAAAAAAATTCATAAATGTTACTCTACTGCATCCATTCATAAGATATACATGTACATGTAGGCTAATGTAATGTATGCATATAGCCACTTTTGTTCCTTCATTGTTATCGGTCTTATTCATGTACATTTAGCCCAACTAGTTGTATATGTATGCGATGTGTGCTACTTTTCTGCACATACATATGGATTAAACATTTATTTGCTAACTTGGTTTTCTTAGTTTTCCATGAATGACTTGAATTTTCACTTGATAATGGACCTGACCATTCATATTTTATGGCAATGGATGGTGCTAGTCGTAATGAGAATGATTGTATTAATAGTGTGTAACATAACTGTTCCTTCCTCTTGCCAACACAGCAGATACCATTTTATTTTAAACTAAACGTGAATTAAGTAAGTACAATTCCTGATCATCAGATACCCAAACAGGCATAGGCTAGTAATATACTACTCACAATTTGCTAAGGATCGTACCATTTTTGTAGGAAATAATAATACCACCCTTAATATAATATATCGTATAATTATAATATAATATAATACCACCCTTAATAGTGATCCCTAGCAAATGTTGAGTAGTATATTACTGTAGTCCCTCTCAAAGACATTTAGTAGGATTGTTTTCTATTTTTTAATGATTTAAAAAAACTTTTTGAAAATGTTGCTACCTTAAAAGTCAAAAATCATAAAATTGGAAGGGAAAAATGCTACGAAACGTCTTTGACAAGGACTAGTGCGTGATCATCGTAGTCTTTAGCTCGAGATTCCTCTAGCCTTAGTTGACCATAAGAGACTTTTTATATAGACTATATATTAGTATGACCATAGTCTATATAATAAGTCTCTTATGGTCAACTAAGGCTAGAGCAATCTCGAGCTACGTAGTCTTCAGTTCTAGCCTGCCCCACACGGCATTGGGTATCACGGTTACATAGCTATATTTTGTGCCCTAGGACTAATTGTCTGCAATGTATTGGCACCATAATTACGGCAACCGCAGATAATATTCCTGTACGTTACTTTTCCTATTTGATAACCTCTCTATACTCTCACTGTTAGGTTATCATTCTTGGTTCATCAGTACCAGCCGGCGATCAAATGTTTATTGCAACACTGTGCTATGTGTGTTGCAGGTTTCATCATTTTGCACTCTGACAGGCTGTAATGTGAGAGGTACACACATCATCATTTATTTACTTGAGATATGTGTTTTCTGCGTGGGTGATGATTTATCACCTAAAATCTTTGATGATGTAAGATGATTTGGCAAGCATGATGATTTGACAAACAAACCACTTAATATTGAAGTCCTTGAAGTATTAAAAACAATTTGCACTTTACATTACAATGTTATTGTAATATCCACAAAAGTAAATAAACAGTCTATACAATAGTAATTAAGATTAATAATATTGCACATGTCAGAACACGCGTCACCATACAATTATTATATACATGGAAATACAGGACATAATACATTAGCATAATGTGTGTGCATTGCATTGCATGTGGCCCATGAACGTCCGGCCCAGTTATCCAGTTGGTACCCGGTTACTACTTTATTTAGCCTGCTTGTTCAAGAACTGTCGTAGTCTTCTTCGGGGATATCTTGCATAGCTCCATGTCTCTGTATAATGCAGCCAGTGTTCGGATACTGCCAATCTCTCCTATAGTTCCCATTCCTCCCCAACTCATCCTGAGTAGACGTCCCACCGTTGTAGTGTATGTCCATTGCAGATGGCCGCCTGAGTCCTGGTCCATCATTTCGACTTCTTAATACGGAGCCAAATCGTTTTCTAATTAGACTTGCTGTGTTCTCATCGCAATCACTGTCGCTAATTGAGTTACGTTTACGTTGCGTAACTTGTCTCTTAACATCCTTTGCAAATGGTGACATCTGACGACTTCCATGTTTATCATCATGAATTTCTTTAATCGTTTTATCTATGAACTTCTTGATTGTGCGTCTAGACGACAGGGGCAGTTTAGAAAATTCGTTTTTAATATTTGATTCAACGTTTGTTTCATTGGTGCCCAATAGGACATCTACAGTTATTTTGAGAATCGTTTCCCAAAGTCCCAGAGCGTTATGATTCTTTTTGCTCTCCTTTATAATTTTCCTTCTGCGTCGATCCTCCGTTCTCTCATCGTCAGTTTCTGTCGACGATATATCAGCTGTTGCGTTCATGTATTCGTGAGTTAA
This sequence comes from Pseudorimula midatlantica, assembly GCA_032361205.1. Taxonomy (NCBI): domain Eukaryota; kingdom Metazoa; phylum Mollusca; class Gastropoda; order Lepetellida; family Lepetodrilidae; genus Pseudorimula; species Pseudorimula midatlantica. The sequence continues at coordinate 4,310 of JAUTBR010145501.1, forward strand.
AACATCAATATCCTTGGAGGTCAACCCGTTTACCTTGCCTGGCATATTTCCACCGGCAGCAATTTCAAGCAGTGTCTGAAATCTATGCAATAGCATCGTTGCGAATTGAATAAGCAGTAGCATACCAAAAACCAATGTAAATGCAATGGCGATTGGCTGAATCTTTTCTGCCTTGAACGTACTGCCCTCACAGGGCAGCTGAATGGACATGTTTGGTGTGTACTGGGAAATACTTTGCAGTGTGAAGAGGAGCACCATAAATATAGCGTTGATTAAAATGAACCCAAGGAATACCTTGTTCCTAAGTTCTCTGAGGCTTTCTGTCATTTCCACATTCTTCTCGTCGACTGGTTCTAGGTGTGTCTTGATTAATGATTTCCAGAACTCCTCTTCTAATGATATCATACTAATAGTCTTAGTATCTGTTACGTACGGATCCAAATGATTGTAATCCGTTTCATCTGGAAAGAATTATTACAATTAGATTTAAATTAAGTTTTTATAATTGATAAAATAAAAGAAACATGACACATACATAAATATAACATATGAAATATAAAATAAATAATAATAAAACATTAAATATAATATGAATTCTACATGTATATCATGCTCTACCTACAGCATTACGATTCTTCAGTACCTTACGATCGTAAGGTAGTGAAGAATCGTAATGCTGTAGGTAGAGCATGCATGTATATATGATGAACTCTAGTACATGGCAAAAGGCCTATATATTCTGATCACCATTTATATATGGGTTGTACAAAGTCCAATATTATACTTACATATTGTTATGGTTTCATCAGCAGTTTGTTTCACACTAGTGCTGTCCTGAGTATCATCATCAGGCTTTAGAAGAGGTTGTTCGACATCCTTTCTTTCGGAATTATCTTCGATCCCAAGACGTCGTCTCACGAGATCAGCAAACCATCCAAGTCCGTTCCGATTGTCTTCTTGAGTGCTGCCACCAACGTTATTTCCACCTGGGGTCGTGGTTGTAGCTCCACCTTCTCGTGTACCCCAAGACACGTCATTGAGATTGGCTAAAGCATATATCATCATGAGCATAGAGGTAGTGGGAATCATCAAGAAATACAAGCCACCGTGTAGGAGACAGCGCCATTCCTGGGGGTGAAGTATGGCAGAGATGATGAAGATAGCTGCTACTGTTGCCAGGAACATTGTCGATACTGAACAGATGCCGTTCTCAGCGGCCTTTCTCACCAGCCCCACGAGTACCACGGTCATCAAAATGCAGTATAACAGAGTCAGTACAAAGGCGAACGATAACTGAAAGGAAATAACAATTGCAACTGTGACCAAGCCAATGTCATCTTGAAAAAATAACCCACCAATTGTTCAAACAAAGCATCTACAATATTGTAGCAAATTATTTAATGGACCTGTATACTGGACAAACGAATTACGATCGGAGACTAATTACGCTTGATTTATCCATCCAAAAGCTGTTATTTACTGATGTAGTTATTCCCTAGTAGTTATCAAAATATTAATATTGTATATGAATAATGGGAACGTTCCGCTATTTATCTTGTCTTTGATGCATTAACTCATCTATGAAGGAATCTGCGAGCGAACAGTATAGTTATGTCCCCCTTGCATGAAGTAACCCCTGCAAACACATACTCATGTTGTCTATCTTGGGATTGCAGTGGGGATGTGTCAACCACACAGAGGTGGAAAGCATTTTGGAAGTACAAACATGATTGTATAAGTGAATGTACTTTGCAGATATAGCTATGAACTAGTCCAACACAACCATAAACATCTGTGACATTATGCCTTTATTAAGAATTCTGCTTGAATCAAGAATGAGGTAGGCATACACAAGAACTATGTATCGGATTTCACTGTGTATGCTATCTGTAAATGGTCTCTCAACATGCCCGCCGTTTTAATGGCTAACAACGGTTTAGAAAGGCCTCTAGCAGCAGCTGTTTAACACAGAGACATATGCATGCATTAGAACATAATTACCTGTGTGTCTTGTTTTCCTTTGTAGCAAAGCACAACGAAGAGAAACAGCGGAATAATGTTGATAGTGAAGCTGACTAGTAGAGATACGTCAGGGAACGCGTCACTGATTGCACCGACCAACAGCAGGAATATCGTCCCAGGCGTGATGATAGAAGATACTAAGATCGCTTGCTGGTACCACATGAACAGCTTGGAGATGTCCGAGTTGTTCTGCGTGGTCTGCTTGGCTTTCCTGAGAAGATCGACGTTGTTGGCGAGTGTGGAAGGCAGCCAGCGTCGCCTCTGTCTAAAGAACTCGGCGAACGACTCCGGAGCAAAGGTGAAGGAATCGGAAGCCGCAGTGTAAACAACTCTAAACCCGCGCTGTAGCATCAACGTGCACAACCATCGGTCCTCGCCTGCAACAACAACGTTAGTTTCACCATAGGCTAGTCATGATCATTGCTAGGCGCCCACTTACACGATGTGAGCTAACGATACATTACGATATCAATATCGTGCGTAAGCTCGTCATAGTTCTTCATTAGCAGCCTAGCAAAGTAGGCTACTCGTAGTGAATTAGTTATGTATTCGTGGTACTTCGTGAGAGATCGTAGATGAGAACAAAGTTGGGAACATGCTGAAAACCTTTGCAGTGATCGTATGACATCGTGTTCGGCACGTGTTGTAGTCGTGTTGTGCTCGGCATTGACCGTAGTTTACTCGTAGTCACGCTGCGACGTAAATAATATCAATACAATAAATAATTCAATCAATCAACGTGATAACGTGTAAACTACGACCGTCGGGAGTCGGCATAAAACGATCGAATCGTACGACGATTCAGTTGCAAGTGTAGCGCAGGCCTTATACTGGTAATCTACGAGTTTTAATTTTAATTTTTAATTTTTTAATTTTTTAATTTCCTTTATTTTCCATTTTGTCAGACGTGATACAGATCATATAACATACATTATGTAATAAGCCCAATACTAATATAAAATATAAAAAGGTAGGATTTGTCATCCATCACTATACATTTGCAAATAGTCTCACCAAGGTCGTATTGGATTTTCTCCAGAGGTTCGTTTGCCATCTTTATGTATGTATTCATCACCTCCATAAGAGCAGATCCTCGAAACAAGCTGAAACAGCCGGGACTGCACAAAACACAGCCCAATATATTCTCCGTAGCCTTATGCAGCCAGTGGCTTACTGCGTATTCAAAGGCTTGGTACCAAAATATGGGTCCTGTTAATTAAATAATAGAGTAAACAATAACAACAATAGTATTAATAATAATAATAATATTAATAATATTACTTATTATTATAATAAATTATTATTATTATTATATTATATTAATAATAATAATACAACAGCAACAGCAACAACAACAACAACAACAACAACAACAACAACAACAATAACAATAATAATATTAATAATAATAATAATAATATTAATAATAATAATAATAATATTAATAATAATAATAATAATAATAAATAAGAAGAAGAGGAAGAAGAAGAATTACTGGTAATATAAGTACATACGTATAAATTAGTGGGCAAAATAAAATATTCAGTGTTATGTTTGCCAATTGCCAATTGTAACTATTTTTATAGTTTACGTAGCGTATACATGTACATATTAATGCTCATTTATGTCTGTAAATCATCGCGGGGTAATATATCTCACCTGATCCTATAGGATGGATTCGTCCGCATACTGCTCCTGTCTCTTCGTTGGTTTTCATCTTATTCACAAGAATTCTAACAGCTTCTGGTTGGAAATCCACATCCCCGTCCAGGGCCAGTATATATGTGTGTTTAGCCCTTTCCGTCTTCTCTTCGTCGTCAATTTGAGAGTTGTCACGAATCATATGCTTGAGGAAATAGTAGTTGTACATACCCTGCATAAGATAATTACTGTATTTTATGATTTACAATATATATTTGTTATGGTTTAACATGTTCTTAACAGTATCTCATAAGCCAATATTTGCTGGGAAGGTGTTACAATTTAACTCGTTTTAATATTACCGTTTACGTTCTATATTTGTGACACTTTAATATAAACTCTTGTAAATATTTTTACAAGTAATGTAAAGTCCATTGCATAAAACATGTTTATCCCTAGTAAAACTATTGTAGCGATACAAATGTTGTATGCAATGGACTTTACATTACTTGTAAAAATATTGTAACGATAACAGTATTTTATGCAATGAACTTACAGTACTATCGTAGCGATACAAGTAGTTCATTTAACCAGACTTACATTTGTTGCACGACGCTCTTGTGGGGGCTACAATAGTTGTAACTGGGCTCCCGCCATAATAGAAAGCGTTGCCCTTACAATAGTTATAGCCTACAAGAGCGTCGTCCAACGGGCGCCAGCGCATCATATCCTGTCAGAAATGTAGCTTTCGCGAACATTGATTCCGGACTCCCAGCGCGAGATTTTAACCTGGAACCTTTGGCTCTGAAGTCCAACGTTCTACTAAATAGTAATATTGCGCTTACACCTGCCCCGTGCATTTGTTCTTACCTGACTCCAGCGTTTCTTGCGACGTATTTTCTCTTTGTCTTTCAAGTGGACAGTCAAGTGATTACCTTCAGGTAACGTCCAGATCAATTGCCCACCGTACGGTGTCTTCATTTTCATTGGCTTCTCATCAATCCCTTCCTCGTACATATCCCTTCATATAAAGGATAGAAATGCATATGAACTATAATCTTACAATAGCATGAATAAGTAACAGAGTGTACTGATCTTTGTCCATCCGTTCTTTGCTAAAGATGCCTAATTAACGTAAATAATTAAACAAAAAGGAATGCAATTTGTGTTGTTGTTGTTATTAGTATTATTATTATAATTATTATTATTATTAGTAGTAGTAGTAGTAGTAGTAACAGCAGCAGCAGCAGGTAGTAGTAGTAGTAGTAGTAGTAGTAGTAGTAGTAGTAGTACATAATATTTTAACTGCATTACACTAATGTATGTCTGAAGTTTCATTTCACATGCATGGACCTTTCGGCCAAAATATACATGATTCTATACATTACGATTTCTAGCTAGTTACCATAGAATATGCATGTATATTTCGCACATCAATAAACTTATGCACTCTGAATATTTTTAATGACACGTACCATTGTTAATATATATTGAACAGTTCAACATGATTAGAGAAAGTACTATTCGTCTGATGTATCGTTTACCTTGTGGCCATTTGTATTGCCTGTTCCAGTCTCCTGACATGCTTGTTAATGGGAACTCGTCCTGCTTCATGGAACGCGTTGTCGAAGAATATGTGGGCTGTAATATTGGAAAACCAATTATTTTAGCCACATACAATAATAGAAGAACAAATAAAGAAGCATGTCGGTTTCTGAAAATACGAACTGAATAAAACAATATTTATATTATGATGCCATGCGTTTGTATAATCCTGCACTTAAGTAGACATGCTACGAAGTATACTCTGACTCACCTTCGAAGTCGTAATGGTCAATATGTGTTGCGCCAAACATAACTTCATGTGCTCTGAAAATCGCCTGATCTCCGTCCAATCTGCAAATTTACGGGAATTACATTTATTTATACTAAACAAAATAGGAATATGGTATTTGAAAGTTTAAAAGTCCAAGTTCAAGTTAAATTAGCTTAAACCACTCAGAGTGGTATACAACATACAATATAATGTGAGCAATGACGTATCTCTCTCTCTCTCGCTCTCGTACTCTCTCTCTCTCTCTCTCTCTCTCTCTCTAAACTATCGGAAGAGTTATCAGATACACCTACGCTACGCAAATGATAAGACCTGCTCTGAAATGTAGTAACATATTCCCTGAATTGTAACTATAT
>JAUTBR010145523.1:0-10157 GCA_032361205.1 Pseudorimula midatlantica
TGCTCCCCCCCCCCTCTCTCTCTCTCTCGCTCTCTCCGTCTCTCTCTCTCTCTCTCTCCATCCCTCCCTCCCTCCCCCCTCTCTCTCTCTTTCTCTGTCTCAATTCTGTTCTTATATTTTTGCTTAGGTATTATAATAAACAGTCTGCACCATCTATAAATCAAAATAAGTATATATCATTAAAAATAGAATAATTATTTTGAAGAATAATAGCCACCCATGAACCTCCTAGCATCAATTCTTAATGGCACCGATAGAAACCAAAAACATAGAATCAATCTTTAGAGAAGAAGAGGAGTTCAAATAACTAAAGTGACAACACGTCGCTATAATTAAGACGAAAACCTTGTTTAGAAAAATAAATCTTTAAAGGGTAGTGTTCATATTTGCACTGCGGTTTAATTGCGTCTGAAATTTCCCTGCATCGCGGTTCACTGAGCATTACGTTAATGCGTATTTCCTGTCTCACTGCCTGGTGGTGTTTCTTTGAAGCAAATCTCAGTCAGCTCGGAAGCATCAAAGGACCGCCAGTATTAAGCATCTTCTGACGTTCGCAACATGCACCAAGGAAAGATTATCACAAGTGAATCTGCTCGCACATAATAAGCATCTCAACGCTTGTCTTACAACACGGTAAGTTGGGGAATGGGTTAGGAACATATGTTAGCGCCGTGTATCGCAGTAAATCATCCGTGGCGTGTTCCGGTTTTGTGGCATTCCGTCTTTTACATGGCGCGAGGCAGAACGCTGGGAGGTAGAAATGACGTTCTGTTTTGGAAATGGACTAGAACCGCTTCCATTGTTCGGTAATGTATTATACCCATCGTTGGATTTTAGAATCGTAAGTGAAGAAAGAGAAAATAATTTTTAATAGAATTTCTAAAGAATATAGCGGCGTCGGGGGGCTATGATTGTACGTGTAGGGGAGGTAGCCCTATGGAAAAGTATGTTGTAGCCAAAAAGAAACCCTTTAACGTCAGATTTCATTGTGATGTCCATTGAAGAATTTCACCAAATAAAACAGACATGAATCAAACACAAAGAAACTTGTGTTAGAATTTATAGAAAAGAGTATGGGTAGATTTTACCACAAGCTATAATGCTCGATGTATTGAGACTGGGAATTGTCAGAGCAGAAAACGAATATCCATATATATGTAATATTAGCAACCATATGAAATAATTAATAAAATTAAATGGCGTCCATGTATAATTGATATATAGTCCATATCGCCCGCATTATGCATCTGACGTAAACATTGATTGTTTTCCAATATTACAATCAACTTGGATTGACCAACAGTCAACATATCTGCTAAATAGATTCCCCCTCTCGCTCACTTTCCCTCCCCCCCCCCCCTCTCTCTCTCTCTCTCTCTCTCTCTCTCTCTCTCTCTCTCTCTTTCTCGCCCTGTCTTTCCTCGCCCATCATCATTCTCTATTTATCAATTAACTTAACATTAGTGACCTTCAAAGATTAACGTAACTGTATCAACTTACAACATTAATTCTTCTCATCCCCTACGGTGTCACATCTACACCTACTTTAACACGACGACACCGCACGTCATTAAATACGTTAATCCGAACCCAGACTGGAAACCGACAGTTATCGAACACTCGACACCCGATGGACTAACATAATCATAAGAACTCTGTATCGTGTGACCAATTATACAATCCACATAGCGGCATTCCGAGAAAAACAATACGTCGTGTTTCCCTCAATGTGAATCATAATGATACATTAATCGATGTATAATGACGGTATTAATGTATAATTCGAAGTGTAATGTGTAGCAAGAAGTTCAATTAATCGTGTTATACATCAAGCAAATGCGAAGACAAGCTCTCCACAGGGTCGTGATTAATGACGACGTAATGTAGAGTGATGATTGAGCGCAAGTTGACATTTGCAGGAACTATTATACTGGTGCTAAAACAGGCGAGAAGCCATATATAATGCACAAAGCCATCATCTAACAAAAGATTCCAAATAATAACCTTTTATTGACAAATGAGCAGCGTACGACGTTCTATTCAATGTCAGGTATGGAGCTGTCCGCGTGATTTGACGTCATTGCGTTAAAGTAACGTCATTGAACGGGTCTAAAATTTAGTACCAGCTATCGCTTTTTTTCTGGCTTCATGGAGAATTAATAGATGAAGTAATAAAGAGTGTTTCCTATCTCGGGCAGATACTAGTATCACAGAATGCTACATATATACATACTCAACTGAACAACATTAAACATTTTGACATCTTTCTCTATTTTATATTATTCTGAGTATCTTCTTGTTTTTAAAACCTTTATATATCTATATATCGGACTCCCACTACGTGTATCTCCGTCGTAATTAGACGGGGGGGTTTTCGGTCGAGAATATGGGTAGGTTTACTTGGAATAACAAAAGGATGTATTTCAAGAAAAATAGGTAATTATATTTCACGTCTTAGCTGTGATGGAAAAATAATCTGATTCCAAATTTAAAGGGAGCTTCAGAATTTAAATAAGGAAAAATAATATGCATTAATAGCAAATTGCTATCTCCAAATTGCAAATTACTATCTGTCCTTTCAGATAAGAAAACGTATCTTCTAAATATAGATTTGCATTTGTCAAATGACATGCATGAACCTGTGGAGTCCAATAACAATTTGTGTAAATCATATTGAGTTTTGTACTGATGTTATATGTGGTAAATTCGTAAGACGACCCCTCAATGTGATCGATAACATATTGCATTATTTAGAAGTATTCTTAAAAATAGCGGAAAAGATGGATCGCAGCCTTTAACCATTTGACAAATCATCCCATGGTTTTTTTATACACACTATATATAAACAATTTAATGTCCTTTCGGACCGATATTTTCAAGTGAGCATATTGAAATCAGGATTTATAGGTAATATTAATAGTAAAATTAATAATAGGCTAGTTATCCTTTCACGACCCTCTCTTATCCACCAAGAGACCATAACGCTCTTTGCCGATATTTAGCTAATACACTGAAAAACGAGCGGATAAAACTCAGCTTTGTGAAAGGAAACTCTAGACACTACACTTTACTTGCATGTACATTTTAAAACACAACAATGACATCAAACTTATATAATCACCTAATACACGCATGCACACTGTGAAGACAGTGCGTTGTTATTATTTGTATAATAATATTATTTCTATAATTTCAATCGGGGTATGCATTGTATGGGCGGATGCGTATGTCCACACTTTATAGATTATGTATGAACATTGATCATGCCGTATGCATGAAATAATACCGTGCACATAACAATTCCACGTTGTATTACTAATTTCCATTATTACCCGAGGTTGTGCATGAATGTTTTATGCAGGACGTCCTTCTTGTGTAATAATACATGCATGGTTGTCTAAAGGAACAATGCGTGCATTCACTGTAACACGAAGTCTTTTATAATTACAAGATGTCACCGTAAACTTGTCACGGTGCTGAGCATGTGTTTTATTAACAGACAACAAAAAAACACTCAAAGAGTTCACTACAATAAAGACTATACCCCATTCGAACACGACAATGTGATTGATATACACATACTGGTTACTATATTATTCTATTTAGAAGTCTGTTCCGATGCGCATCGCTTACGTATACAAAATGGCCAACATTCAGTTAATGTAGCCCATGTTGTTGACAGTGTGGTTGTATACACATCATATTTAGAAGCCTGTCGCGAAGTAACAGTTCGATAACATTGTTGAATGTGAACAAGCATATATTTGGTTACATTATTAAATTGATCTACTTAATTATTATAGCCTGGGGCCCGATCAACAGTGCTATGCAATCAATGGTAAACCTATTGTAAGTTGAAGATGGTGACAACCACTCTTACGGTAGCTTACGATTGTAAAGATATGATAGCTTTGTGAATCTCTGGCTCCTATTTTTATTTTTATTTTTTAATTGGGGTTTAAAGTATCTTTCACTAATATCACTTGTCAGTTTATGGCAGGAGGAAACCCGCAACATCCGTAGCGCTGAACGTTGCAGTAAACCTGCGAGCACCGGCTGGTACTGACAAGACCAAGGATGATAACTGCATTGCCACTCTACAGTCAGTGCATCCTATCAATATCGCGTCAGAAAGTTAACTTTCGCGAACATTGATGCCGGGTCCCCGGGACGGGATTTGAACCTGGAACCTTTCGCTCCGAAGTCTAACGTTCTACCAATCTGGCTCCCGTTAAAGTGTGATAAGATCACGACACGCATTTTGTCAGCAGATAAAAAGCAAGTCAAAATGATCGTTTCCGTAGGAATTGCAGCTTAGGCATGACAGTATTTGTATTATATAGTGTATTAAAATATCTTCGGACGTAATTCTATGGTTTTCTAGTGTTCTTTCTCCAATTATCAACACCTTGGGACACTTCATTAACACCCGGGCACACTCAGTAATCCCAACAATATTTTGGGAAAATGAACTAGTCTAGGTGTTGATGATGGGAGAAAGCACAATAGAAACCAATAGAATAACGCCAGAATAGGATGTTTAAGGTAAGGAGAATGATCGAGAAGGTCTTGGAGGCTAGAGCAAGGGCTCAGGTTTTCATGACATCCCACCCACCCCTTCGACTTTATTGCCAACCCATCCACCCCTTAAAGATGCATGCCAACCCATCCACCCCTTAGAGATTCATGCCAACCCGTCCATCCCTTAGACATTCATGTGAAACCACCCACCTTTTAGGCTGTCATGCTAACCCACCAACCACTTAGGCTTTCATGCCAACCCACCCACCCTTAGGCTTTCTTGCAAACCCACCCACCCTTTAGGAGTTCTTGCAAACCCACCCACTCCCTAGGCTTTCTTGCAAACTCACCCATCCTTTAGTAGTTCTTGCCAACCCACCCATTTCGTAAGCTTTCATGACAACCCACCCCTCGGGCTTGTTATGGTCACCAAGACCTTCTTATCGGTCTTCACCCATACCGTAATATTCTATGTACACTTACCCGTACAAAACGGCGGCCCCCGCTATGCCGCCTCCACACTGGGCAATGCAATACAAGAGTCCCCTCAGGGGGGTCACTTTACATGTGATGACCATTCCAAGAGTGACCACCGGGTTAAAATGGGCACCAGAGATGTGTCCGAAGCACTGGACAAGGGTGGCCATGGTGAATCCGAACGAACACGCCACCAGTAGAATGTTGTATTTGTAATCGTAGAAATCCTCGCAGAATAAAGTGGCGCTGCATCCCAGCAGAACATAGAACATGGAACCCAGACATTCCGAAATTACGGCCCTCCAGAATTCGATCGTCCGGATCTCCACTTTCATGATCATGTTTGCCACCTCACAGAGTCGAAGTTTACGGTAGTTTCCAGACGTCGTTTGTTGGTCGTAGTGAACGTGCGAATACTGCCCGGGCATTCTACACTCCGGTAGCGAGCGCATCAAGGAATGATTTAAATTGATTGATTTTTTCGCCCCCTTTTTATTCAACGAGCTTGGAATGCTTCTGTTTGTTGTAATTTCCCTCACTGTCCCGTAAACTTATGTAACGCTGTTAAACACGGCAATAACCCAGTTGGATGTCGATGAATTGTTTTTTCTTAGGTCTCAAATACTTTTGTTGATTATTATTGTTCAAAAACAAAAGTTACAGACATACACAAGCATATAACACAGTCATATAATCTACTGGAGGAAGTGGAAACAATCTCTTATAAATACCAGTTTCTCATGACCGTAAGTATACATTAGCGAATCGGAGAAAGATTTATCGGACACTTTGAAGCAATTCCGGTCGAGGGTCGTAGATAGTTTTATCAGCGGTACACTCAGATCAATAGAAGATCCCCATATCCATTTTGGTCCTTGTAACAAATTGGCATATCCTCCTTGTGCACGCACGAGTGCCCTGTAATGCAGGTTGTACCAACTTCCGAACAATATTTGTCAAGTTGTTGACATCTGTAGACGAGCATCTGTCAAATTAAGGGCGTCTATTAGAGTGGAGTTCTTCCTCGGGCTCCTGCTTGACTTCGCGGGGCAATTTACTGGAGATGATATGACGATTCCTCTTGGCTTTTGGATGACGGATGCGAAACTGTCATAACTCAATACCCATGACAGGGCAGCATGAAATCACAGCGTTTACCCTACAGTCTAAGGATTCGATACGAGTCTTTAGATTTGTAATGAAATATTAACAATTTCACTTTCTAAAATACTTAATCAATATTTCAGGGAAAGCGTGAGACAGTAAAGCATAGTACTTGAGTCTTGTCACATACAATCCATCAGCCGTCTTATGAAGCATATATTTCCAAATTGCTATGGGAATATCTTCCCTCAGGATTTGGTCTATATGAAGGAGATCGTAAAGAACGCTCCAGATCTAGATATACTCCGAGGTCCAATTGTCAAATAATTCTTCGTCTTATGGAAAGAACATTTTGAAAAAGAAAAATCGAGTAAAGAGCAAACAATGTTGTATGACAATTCTGATGCTGTTTAGAAGCAATAAATATCTCGGAAAAGACAAAAACAAGAATTACCTTCAACACCTTTTCGTGACAAGAGAACGCTTTCTTATTCTGTCTTTGCTGTGTTTACACAACACGATCGTCTGCTTCCTTCAGATTCCAGCAGACGACAAACGCACATGGCAGACACAGGTAAATCTCTCACGCTGCGATAGTGCTACAAGGTCCGTGTACTAGAAAGCATATGAGTACATCCAAAGCACCAAGCAGACGACTTTCGACCTTACAGTTACACAAAACATTTCTGGAACAAGTAAAAAATATAATCCATGAAATCTTCAACTTCTGTGTACATACAACATGATGTTGGTGTTCACTCACATGGTGGTGATCCACTAGCTGTTATGAGGAACTCCAACGGGACAATATTTGAACTCTCCCATATAGATCTACTTATCCCTCACCATAATTGGACGAGTTGGGATCGACCTTTCATTCAATTTGCCTCGATATGTTTGTTCCCGGTCTCGGATCTTCCAACGTCGAGAATCGTCCTCCAATAATCCTTACTCGTACAAACGTGTGTGAATCGTCTGCTCCCAAGTGTTCGTGTGTGTCGTCTGCTGCTATGTATGCCGAGTTCTTCGCGGGCTCTCGTATCGCTGCTTTGCCCGTTAGTTCGTTCGCAACACTGTTTACCGATTCCAACCTTTGTCCAGGGGCGCGATTCTATTCCAACTCGGCCGACGATCGATGCCCATCTGCTGCAATGATTCATACATAAAAGCTGTTGGCTTTATGACTTGATAACTTCTTCTAATGGGTGCTATGATCGAACATGAATATTGTAATAAATTGGCAATATGATCTTCGTCCATACCCCTAAAAAATGTAATCATTACGCTTGTTCATTATATCAGTCTTACGCACGGCGTAATATTTTTGGTTAATCTGGTTATCACGTGACAAACAATAGCATTTCTAAACGATGAATTGTTTTTAATGCATTAGCATATTAATTGCACAAGGACAAGCTATGAATCATAGCTGGCAGAAATATTTTGGGAAAACATATTAATTAATTTTGGTCTGGAACTAATACTCTGTAACAGCAAACATCTATTCTAAGCACCTGTTATCTCTCTTGTCAACGCGTATAGCTGTACGATTCCTGCAGTAATGTTAGTAAGCATTAATTATAATACATAATAGTTATGATCCCCTTCCATTTTGCTTGTTAACTTTTACATATATTAAGGGACATGGGTTGCATAACCATTGTATTTGAATACAACGAAATAAATAAGTAATGTCTACGTATGTACATAAACTATACATTTCGTCTGCAAATTGCGACATTTTCAGGCAGCTAACTACGCTACATGTCATGCTAATACCGTATTGTTGCGTTCTAAAATTAAAGCAATAATTAACTGTATAACGTGTCAAAAAATATAGATTAAATTTAACACTGAAAACATTATTTTTTTAATGTGGAAATAAAACTGAGCGTCCTGGTGACGTAAGATCGACATCAATAACAGATCAATATAAACCCGCTGTTACTGCTTATAAAACTGCACAGTATTACCATGATCAGCACTATTGACTGGGTGACTGGCGGGCAAAACACATTTTTCACATCAATACCTGGCGTGGGTTTGCTTACCGCCGTGTAAAAAAGAACAAGTCAACAATATGACCACTTTTCTCAAAATGTTGAAAGCAAAAGCTCAATGACATACTGTTTACGTTAGAACTGATTCGATACTGCCGTGTTGTTTGTCAATCGGAAATTGGCCTTTTGCATTTGATGAAGTGTTTACAGCCTACAGGTAGCTAGAATGTCAGTGCGTTATTGTTCTTCTCTGTCATTTACCAATCATGGACGTTAAAACTATGTAATATAGCAGCCCTCTAATGCTAGATATGTGTAATATATGATAACGAATATTGACTTAATTTTAATCACGTATACAATAATATATGCATTGTGAATGGTAATTTATTATGAATCGTGCATAAACAATGTGTCAGCTGGTCATGGCTTATTTATTGCATAGGCCTATCATTACAGACATCTGTTACACATAGACATCTGAATTATTAATTGACATTATTCTATTCTTGCTCAATATATGTCTGTCTGTCGCTCTGTCTGCCTGCCTGCCTGTATGTCTGTCTGTCTGGTAGTGTCTGCCCTTCCACCGCCTCTAGGTCGATGATTCGAACGATCATGCCAACATACAATAATGTATTGTATTTCCCTGTTTGGCAGCTCGTCGTTAAATAGTAAGGGTTATCTAAAGACTGGTCGCCTGGGATTTCTTTTAATGTGTCCGAGAGAGGTATCCTTAGTATGCGACATAATATTCCAGTACGCTAGCACAACCTCCGGTGGAAATCAGATCCAAATGTTACGAAACGCCTTGAGTATTAGTTCATGCTCAATTCAAATTTTGCATTCAATTTGGGAATTTAGTGAAAAACTCGAAACGTTCTTACGGTACGAACTTCTTAACCTAAGAACAATTCGTAGCGATTCTTTACGAACTGTTCTAATGAAATCGTACTAAAAAAGTGTCCACACCCGTGTATTGGGCATGGCATGCACACACAAAGCATGCAAGCCGTGATATTAGTAAACTATTCTTGGAAGCGGTTATAAACAACAAGTCAACCAACCATCCATGTCCATCGCTCAGCTCGAACACGGGAAGGACACGGACTGCACGACTTCTCTAGTTGTACTCGAACTGGGCCCACTGCACGTTACGTAGAGGCCCTGACTGTGAGTTTCTGCACTTTTACTCGCTATGAACAGTGCATGCGTATCGTGGCTTGAAAACAACTTTAGATACATCTCAATCCATATTGATCAGACTGAACCACGGCTATAATTTAGCCATATTTCTACCAAAACACCGGTTTCTGCGAACAGCGAAACACTTTTAGGCCAGGGAAGTCAAATACTGAAGAGACGGGCAATTGAGGCGAAGAGAAATCTGTATTGGTGGTATTGGAAGCCATGGTGCCATAAAGTTGGACGACGATGCCATAAACAACCATTGCTTGTGAAGTAACGACCAGCAGATTGGAGAACTTGCAGCAAAGTCCTCAGAGTCAGCTCAGACATCGCCTTTCAAACTGAGGTTAGAATGTAGAAACTATTTGCATACTGCTGGCTTAGAAACGGCGAATTTCAATGTGAAGCTCGTAATGGCGTGGTCGAGTAAACGTGGTAACGTTTGGAAAGTCTTAGACGTCTGTAGAGACTATTGGAAATTAATGAATATATATTTGCAAATTAAGCGTTCCTTGCGATGCAAGTTTAAGTTGGTTTTAAAAGAATGTTCAAAGATTGGACTCGGGAATGTTAGTCCAACAGATACAATATGAATTTCACTTTAAACATGTTCATCAGAGCTGCCTTATTAATGCAGCGATGAAAGAGCTCAGACGATATGCATATTGTACAATATCATAATATGTAGTGAATGTTTTATTAATATCAAAATGCAAAGATAATACCGAAATAATTAAACCGCAATCAAACTAGTCAACAGGAGGCCAATTACCAAGGTGAAATAAGAGATGAAGTAGGTATGTTAATAACATTAGATCGCCTTGTCTATTCCTTAAAATAAATGATTTGTGCAGCTGACAATCGATT
>JAUTBR010145568.1:0-10151 GCA_032361205.1 Pseudorimula midatlantica
ATAGCCTCCCCGCTTCACTCGATGACATAAAACATGATATTTGGGAAACACAGTTAAGTATCCTCTATATATTTGTCACGTGTGTGAAGTTTTATAGTAATATAGTTGTTTGTTACAAATGTATTAACCCTTAAAGTTCAGGACGGTTTTTTTTGGCCACCCGATATATGTAGTTGGTTATAACATTGTTAATTGTTACCACATGTACTGTATATGCCTGTGTCTGAGAAAGAAAACAAAAAAGATAAAAAGTATCGAAATCCGAGCAACTCTGCCAAGGTGAAGTTGAGTGTCACTTGTACAAGCAGAATTGAACCGTAAATGTGTACACACTTGGTGAATTTTTAGCGGGTTATTTATATCCTGTCTCCAGCATCTGAGAACACTTCGAACATCTGTCAACACTTCGAACATCTGTCCAACGTCAGTTTTTTCATTGATTACTTGGTTTCGTCTGATGGTACATAGTTGGGTACATCTTCCGGAGCCGTTAGTTTAAGCAGTAGTTTCCGGTAGTCCCCGGATGTGTCGTCCTTTATGTGTTTCGCCAGAGTAACGTTGTAGAGATCCTTGTAAGCTGTTTCTATTGCTGGAAGGTCCACCTGAAATACCCAATAGTTTTGACCTTCAGCAAATGCTAGTAAATGCATAAACATAATCACATTTTAGGCTATACTAATAATTAGGTTTCACCTCCAATCTGTGTATAAAGTCGTAGCAAATGGGTGGACGATTTCCACAGCGACTTTAAACTCTATAATCACTCGTGTATAAAGATACCTTGATATGTTCGTGTAAAAGAACTATACTGATTCTGGAATTCGAGCAACAACAACAACAAAAAAAGAACCCTTGTTGCTAACTACAGTGAATGATGAACCAATGTTTAGTATCTCAAAGTTCTCATACCCACTATGAGACTACAGCGCACGATCCCCATGTACTAGTATTCATGATGGCTAGAGCACAGGCACTTGAATCGGGCCATTATATGTTTAAATATATTTGTATTTTTTTTAAATATTTGTTTTCTTAATCTACTCTCATTAAAAATATATTCTGTTAAAAAAAAGAGTGAAAAATGAAAAAAAATAAACATTTTAATATAAAACCCCATCGACGACATAAATCGACGGTGGCGTTTTATATTTAATGTATTATTTTTTTTCATTTTTCACTTTTTTTTAAACAGAATATATTTTTAATGAGAGTAGATTAAGAAAACAAATATTTTAAAAAAATACAAATATATTAAAACATATAATGGCCCGATTCAAGTGCCTGTGGCTAGAGCTTCGAAAACCGATACCCAGCCTAAAAAATGGACCGCAATTGTAGCGATTTGGAAGGAATCACACTTCAACGTGACTTCATAGTGGCCATACATACCTCAGCATGGGACACCATCAGTTGCATGAGTCTTTCATCATCTGTTCCCGGGCCATCCATACTGTCAAACAAGCACTTGGCGAAGAACCTCATAGGATTCTTAATGTACCCGACTGCAATATGCACATTTTAAAATCATGACCCTAGTCAATACTCAAAAAACGTTCATTGCACAATTAAGACGATGGTAAGCATTTACGTTCGATTTTTAATATAATTGTTGTTTAAAAATTGAATGCTGTTTGCTAAATATTTAAATAGAATACAAATTACATAAGAAAACTATAAAAAATAAAAAATAAAATAAAATAAACAAACAAACAAAAAACAAAAACAACAACTAATAATGAAAAACATTGCTTCCAATGTCTTTGACAAGGACTAGAGCACTATTTTATGAAGGTATCCACCAAAAGACAACATCTCTATGTTGATGTCTGCAAAAACTACCTTAAAAATATGATTTCTTATGATGGCTACAAGAAGGTTATAAAATAATCCCTATTTTCTGGAGGATGCTTTCAATAATGCTTGAAATCCCCACCATCTATTGAACCTATCCACGTTTCCAATAAATGCACATCCTTGGATTGGTCAGTCAGTGCCAGCTGATGCTCGCAGACGTTCTGCCACATTCAGCACTACGGATGTTGCGGCTTTCCTCCTGCCCTAACCCGTAATATAATACAAGTGAAAGAATCTTGAAAGCGACTCTAAACCCAATGGGGAAAAAAATTAATGCAATGAAAAAAATAAGAATGAATGCAATTGACCCACCTATGGCCAGCAGTGCGTTCATGACGTCTCCGCTGAACTCTGACCTGATGCTGTCCTCGATGTCCTTCTCGGCGTATTCTTTGTACAGCTGGAACACTGAGTTGAGATGGGTCCTGCTCCTAGTGACCAGCACCTTGGTGAACACGTCCTCGTCTGTGCCATGCTTCATACCCTCGCCACCCTGTATAGAGAGATATGATGGCACCAATGATGTCAGGATAGAATAATAATCTGAACCATTATATTACGCCTTGTTTCATACCCTCGCCACCATGTATAGAGAGATAGGAGGGTACTAATGATGTCAGGATATAAAAATAATCTGAACCATTATATTACGCCTTGTTTCATACCCTCGCCACCATGTATCGTGAGATAGGATGGCACCAATGATGTCAGGATATAATAATAATCTGAACCATTATACCTCTATATTGCACCCTCCGATTGGTATGAAGGTTCCAATGATGCCGCCAGGATATAATAATGTGAACCTCTATATTGCACCCTCCGATTGGTATGATGGTGCCAATGATGCTGTCGGGAAATACAGGTGCTGTACCACCATGGATGCAGAGTTCTCCTATGCTGTACCGCCAGAGATGCATAGGTACTGTACAGTCGGGGATACATCGGTACTAAGCAGTAGACTACTGTGTACAGTGAGTGAGTGGTATATAAGTACTATTTCATCAATGATATCGTTAAGGATACAGATACCGGTATACTATGTCTTTAATACTGTCAATGATGCCGTCGGAGATGCAGAGATACAATAGGAACGATATACCGCCAATAATGATTGACTAAACGTTTAATTTCGTAATTATTACAATTATTTATGATGATTTGAATGTACACCTCACTCACATTGTAGAGATCTCTCATGTCAGATTTGGCCAATTCTTCGTCTACACTCTCATCGTCTTTCCTCATCCCTTGCAGAAGTGACACCAGCACGCGCTCGAAGTCTCCGTCCACGTCTGACTTGACATCTTGTTCCAGATCTCGTTCATATAACTCTGGCAGAATAAATGTAGGCCTACGTCAGTTATTCGAACTTACTTTACCATACTATACCAGGACCATGTTGCAGCTTTCCTCATGACTGAAGTCTCGTGATACTAGTATATAACCCAATAAAAACAATAACTACACGGTTATATAGTGGAAGAAGCTAGACTCTAAACCCCAATTATTTTTCAAATCAATACTACCGGTATATAGCCTACTATTTATATAATTATATATACAGTAACTATACATTTAGACAATGAAGGACACCTTTACTTTTCTACTGTTGGTGTCCGCGTGTCCGTGTATCTTGATATTGAATGCACACTTGAGTAAATCAACGCAGATTGTCAATTTCTTATAGTAGTATTACGAAACCCTTCGAGTTGGCCTCCGATTACATGCTGAATTACATTTTAAAATATCTACTTTATTACCGGTGTATGCTTTTTTAATGTCTTGTATCTCGTCGTTAGACCTAGATACCAGCACGTCTATCAAATGGACCTCTTTAGTTCCTATTCCCTGAAATGTAAATGTCAGAATTAACTTACTGAAAACATTTGTTTTAACAATTATGTCATTCAAATCAAGGCACTTAATTCATGTTAGGTCGTTCGTACCAGCACCACACGTATACATGCGCGCATGCACGCATACACACGCGCACACACGCGCGCACACACACACGCACGCACACCACACACACACACACACACATACATCACACACACAAACGAATCCAAGTTATACCTTCATAGCGTTCCTGAGACAGAAAGCGTCAAAATGTCTGGTCGGCATCAGCATGTACAAGCATAGACTCTCGAAGTTTCCCGCCAGTTCTGACTTCAGATCTTCTATCAAATCCTGCATAAATATGTAGAAGAATCATTAAACAAATAATGGCTTGAGTTTCACGAAGGGGTCGTATTGGTAGTCAGTGTGTATACGTTGTTACTAAATATTTCTCTCTCTCTAAATAATGGTTTACCTCACGTCCTGTAAAAACATGCAACGTTCGACATATAGACCCAAATGTTCACATATTTACGCCCGGACTATTGTACAGTGCGACTCTTTCGTGAAACTTAATATTAATATAGTAAGGTGATGGTGTCATCTCTGGACATATCTACGTTATACATATTGAATGGAAAAAATAGACGATAGTTAGATGTAACTATACCACAATTTTGCTAACAACCATTGATCCAATGAAATATACTGGGTATCGTTTCTCGAAGCCCTCATATCCACTATGAGACCATTACTATCGCGTAGGTGCACGATTCCCATGTATTAGAGATGACTACGAGAGCTATTATGGTCTCGTAGAAGATATGAGAGTTTAGAGAAAAGACACCCTGCACCCATCTTGCCTAGACCACGTGACCCATCTCGAGTTTCTTCAATGTAGAAAGCGAAGCTCGGAATAGTCACCTATTATTGCCTGGGGGAGATGCCCTGCACCGTATGTTGCTAACGTATAGTAATGTATACTTACAAGCCTCTTGGCACCAACATTGAATACAAGTCCCATATAATTAGGCTAACGAAACTTTTTTTCAGTACGATTTCATGCTCAACTCAAACGTTTTGTTCACAAATCTCCATGCAGAATTTTAGTTTTAGCATGAAATCGTTCTCAGAAAGTTTCGTAACCTCGCTACCTGGTAATAAATCTAAAAACCTACCCTTCCATAGTTTGTCTTGTATTTGGTCTTGATCTCCTGCCGCTGAACGTTATTATGTTCTGTCAATACTTTGATAATCTGGAGTTCGTCTGTGCCTAAAATTAAATGAAAGAACATTAGTATGAATTGCTTAATAAGCATGGTCGAAACACTGAACCCTGTCACTGCCTAAAGAAGTCACTAGCATAATTTCACTTTACTGCATTTGTAACAATTTGTGTTGGATCCATTACAACTTTGTATTAGATACTTTGTCAGAAGGTCGCAATTTTCAGTGTCCAATGAGTTTGTAATGTTATTATTATTAAATCGAACCTAATCCTTTCATAGCTTTCCTGAGTCTCGTTGACGCATCATCGGCGTCGAACTTCTCTGGGTCCATTCCAACGATGCTTCCCTATATAAAGAAAAAAGGAAAAAAATCATAATAAAGTATTATATTTAATAAATCAGAGGAATATATTGAACATGGAAAAGAAGTAATTGAATCAATGTACCCTCAACCCAAATAGTGAAATATAGGGCCATAGAAACGTAACCGATTAATTTCGGGTGTGATATATGCCATGGAAAACCATAAAACAGCACAATATAGCCTGCTTATGAATATAGATGTGATGATTAAATTAAAACTAATGTTTATAGACATAAGAACACAATCATTAGGATAAAAGGACTCATACACTATGTGAATATGAATTTTGCATTCGAGTCATTTTTTACAATTAATAAGAAATACAACACTGATAACAATCGCTATTGTCATGCAATTGTCCATTCTTAAACTGAAAGGTTCTTTTAATTAATAGAAGCAAATATACCTGTTCATTAAAAAAACCATACCATTGAACAAAAATCAATCAAACACTACTGGCAGGGCTCTGGACTAACGTATGTCCGACGTACAGGGGCAAGTTAAATTGCACTGCGATCAACCTACTTTTAAGCACTTAGAACCGTTGTTGCCTTTGCAACTTGGCTTAAATTGCTCTGCGGGCTAGTAACTCAAAATGTTAGTCTGGAGCCATGATTGGTTCATAAATCCGATACTGCTTAAATAGCATTGTTATAGAGCTGAATAGTCATTCTCATAGAAGTATAATCTACGAACAGAGAATACCCGTAGTTAAATACACTGGCGCATTGATGCATGACGGACCTACGTGATCTGCACTGCTGGTTAATGTTATTATTGATTACCATTACCATTATACGTGTATTACTGGACCGTATTACTATGACTCTTATGTTGGAAGTATTTGGAATACAAAATGCAATCGTATGCGTTTATAAATGCCTGTATACGGTATGTACCTCCTGTTTCGAATCAACGTGTGGGGGGAATTCTTTTATGTTGTATTTCAAAAGATCGTCACTGCGTTACGTTGTAGAGAAACTCGAAACAAAGAAACATTGTAATAGATCTTCCCCTGTTGGATTACGATGTCCCCGGGCACTCTTGTACGAAGCGGAGTAACTCTAATGTAGATCATAACTCCGACTTTAGAAATGGATGTAGTCTATGGGTAAGGTTGGAGTCAAGGTTACCGTATATATACAGTTTAGTTACGCCGGTTCGTACAAGAGGGCCCAGAGTATTATTTCTCAAAGCTTTCATATCTACTACGAGACCATAACGACTCTTGTAGCGATCTCTAATACATGGTGATCGTGCACTTACGAGAGCGCTTTGGTCTCGTAGTTCGTCGCAAATGGGTGAAAGATTCCCGCCGCGACGTTAATCTCCATATTCATTCGCTCACTGGTCTCATAGTGGATATGAGAGCTTCAAGAAACGATACCATGTGAATACGGCCCCAGTACTTTAAACCAAGAAACCATTATATAACTTCTTCTTTGCACTATTACGATATACCTTAAACTAAGAAACCGTATAATATACATTCCCCTAAAAGCTTTGCCTTACGATATCGCGTAAACAAAGAAACCTTGCAATACAATCTTCCCCTGCGTTATATGTTAAGGCAAAGAAAACTGGTAATATAACTTCTCCTTGCATGACATAAGTTACATCAACTGTTTGTACGCGCATAGACATATATTATTACTGAGCGCCTTTGGATCAATGAACTGGAACCGTTTGCTTTATTAACCTTCTCTGTGTTACTGTTAGAACAAATAACAACCAAATGAACATGCATTGCTCTAATGAACATCAATTGCTGCTTTCGGTGTGAAGATGGTTAACTTCCATTTGTCGTGTAGTCTACCTATAGGGCATTAACACTATTTTCTTCATCGCGATGAATATTCATCAATATAGAAGATCAATGATCATTATGGTGTTGTTGTTGTTGTTGTTGTTGTTGTTTGAATTAAGGTTTGAACCGCTTTCTATGTTAAACTAAAAAATGGAAAATATACAATAACGTGTTTATATTATCAATGTGATCTATTACTGAAATATTAAGGATTCGTTGTTCTTTTGAATGTTTCATAAGGATACCAACCAAACTTGGTTATGTTCTGTTTACAAATGAACGCAGTAAACACAAAGTGGTGCTCTACAGAATATTTGAATAATTGTTTCTTTGTGTGGCTTTAGGTATCCTTGTCACTCTCTAGACTGTTTCTGACGTCTTCGGCAGCTCCCAATGGGACCCTGTTGGCCAAGGCCCTTGATTGTTTACATTGGCAACCAACACACTTATAACGTATAATTAATGTTCGTATGTCGACAGCCATTTAAAGAGCAGACGACATGTACCACGTTGCCATGGCAAGGTGTATCACACCCGACAGAACCAAAATAAAAATGAGGAAATATTGAGGGAAAAAAATATATTGGATAAACATCTCGCTTACCGTTTCACAGTATGTCGCTGCCATGGTTCGTGGTGGGTATGTTGTCAATATTGAATGCAGTCACGTGGTGCTGGATATCGTTGGCGTCTGGCGTTGCATAGAGAAGTCGACGGGAGATAGTTGTTGCCGTATAAATAATACAGCGATCTGCTATGTAGCGGTCGTTAAGTGAGCATTTTTTCCATTCATAACATTCAATTATTATTGACAAGATTGAATGAGATTTAAAGCAGAGGGCATTCTTCAATAGTCAAGATAAGTAGGCGGTGCACTGATATTTGACTTGGAAGGGCAATACTGTATATATTGGGGATTATCATACGTAGGCCCTATACATTTTGTATAGTCTATGTTGGCCCTATGCATTACAGACATTTTCATTTCTGTGTAATGCCCTAGCTCTTTAACAGTAGTACGTTGTATATATGAGGGCGTGGGACTTTGGGGTGGGGTAAGGGACGAGGTGGTAGGGTTTGGAAGTGGTATGGTTGGGTGGGGAACAGTATGCCCTATAGTCTGTTCAGTGTATTGGCTAGATATGTAGTACGTTGTATAATACAAGGATCGACGAGGTCTAGGCGTTATAAAATGGAATTGACCTTGGGGTGCAGCAGGGTTTGATATGTACAATGAGGGTCGATAGTAACAAATCCAGGGTACTATAATAATTGAGTCGACCGTTCCCTGTCTGGCAGCATACGTTATATAGGACAGAACGGTTCAAAGCAAGATGATAACGTTGTGAAGTTTATGACTGAAGATACAAGACAGAACGCACCACAGGGGTTCGGTGATAGAATAGTATTTTTTAATTTTAATTTTATTTAAAAAAAATCTAATTGCTTATTTAAAAAAAAGAAAAAAAAAAGAGGATGTGATTCTTTAAAATATCAATCAAGATTCTACGCCTCAAAATTTCCAAACTTATAATACTAAGTATAGTATTATAAGTTTTATAATAAGTATTATAAGTTTGGAATGTGAGGCTTGGAATCTAGACTGCTAGTAAAAAGAAACTGTTTAATGTTTTTTTGTTTTTTTTAACAAAAGAAAAGAAATAGCTATTAGAAATCTTTTTAAATAACAAAATACTATTCTATCACCGAACCCCTGTGAAACGCACTGAGGTGAATTTAACCTTATCCATGCTGGAAGCAACTAGTGATGCACGATATATAGGGTGAGACGAGAGAATTAAAGTAAATACTTTTCAGAAAAATAATCAAAAAATCTAAATTGCCATAAAGTGTTTTTGACAAGGTCCGTGGAAGTTTTAGACAGTATAGTACCATGTTTGTGGGAACTTTCAGGAAGTTAATACTTCAGCAAGTTGTAATATAAGAAACAATTTTCCCGCCAAATGTTAGACTAAATGAGACCATTAAACATACCTACTGATGAATGATTGGATTATCTTGCATTTGATATGTCAGATAAGTGGTTCTGTAGAGTATTAATATCCTCTAGTAAGTGAATATGTTCTTCAAGCAATAGTCCTCGGCATACGAGCATGAAATCGAAATTTGAGGGTACCCGTCAATTAGGGTACCAAATGAGTATTCCGTCCCTATTTCTTGTCTGTATGTTAACAAGTAAATTCGTTCTTAGGACACCCTAAGGCTTCAAATAAAGTTTGTTTGGTTAAATGTTGTTGTTTTTGTTGTTGTTGTTGTTAGTGGTGATGGTGATGGTGTGTGTGTGTGTGTGTGTGTGTGTGTGTGTGTGTGTGTGTGGTGTGTGTGTGTGTGTTTGTGTGTGTGTGTGTGTGTGTGTGTGTGTGTGTGTGTGTGTGTGTGTGAGTGAGTGAGAGAGAGAGAGAGCCATATATAGTATAGAGATAGAGATGTGTTGAATGATATACTAATACAGTTTTATAATCGGAAGATATATAGTTCACCAATACAGAATGATCGCTTACTTACTTCTTTTTTATTTTATTTTTTAAAGTGGGCTACTTTGCAAAATAATTGTCGTGATAAATATCATCTTTGAATTTAAGAAGTAACTGATCCAGTAATAGAACTTTTAGTTCAACTATAGTAGACTAATACAAAGTACATTTAGTCTTGTTTTAATCTAGTGTCAGACGGTGCCAATGATCCATTATCAATGACCTTTACAAATACATGTATCAGCTCTACTGAGATGATCTCACAAGTATAAGCAAATTACATGTATAATTAAAATGTCTCTCAGATTTCTACGTTATTAAATGTAAGAAAAGTTACTTCCGCATAATGCATGTGTCACTGGGAGTGGTTAAATGCCTTTATTTTTTACAAGTTCAACCAATGGATATACAGTTATGTGTTGATAACGTACTAGTATATAAGTAGACGTTGTGAACAACAAGTAGGCCTAGTATTGTTGAATCCTCTGCACCACAAATGTTTAAGCTTATCCATGTTGTAGAAAGCCAGACGTCCTATATAAAGAGTAGTGTCTGTGCCT
>JAUTBR010145601.1:0-10148 GCA_032361205.1 Pseudorimula midatlantica
ATCAACTGTGATATTATGCCTTTAATACACTCATCACCTCTGACTAATGTGTCAAGAAACTGTTACATGTTAATAAATAACTGACTCAGTTGTCGTAAGGTTACACCGTCAACTGTAGTCAGCTGCAACAGAATTCCCTGACAGGCTTGATGTGCACATGTCCATAAATCAATCACATTTAGTAACGTAATTCTTGTTTCAATACGCCACGTCGTCCACTCTTCTTGCATACTCAACAAATAAATTAAGGACAGGCAGATATTTTATGGGGAAGATTTACACCAAATTATGGATAATCTGCCTGAGGAATCTGGTGCCATAATTTTACTGTGAGTTCTTGAAATGTACCTGGAGTCCGTAGACGTTTGGACATTTTTAATTGGTAAATAACATAGACCTAAATGTAACTGTTAAATGTTGTTGAGTAAACATGTACATAGACGGCTGCACGCTGCATGACTAATGCATCACAGCCAACTACTAGTATTCAATACAAAATGATATGTGCAGCCCTGAAAACACAAAAAGATGGTGGGTGTCTCATTACGATCACGCAACCTTCACACAATGCCAATGTATAAAGCTAGAACAACAAATCATCTTTCTTCTTTTGACACTTCAATATCGCCGTCAGCTACAATCTCTATAGTGAGGTACACACTACGGGTTGCATTAACTGAGCAACTAGTATTTATTTATTTCTGCTACTTGAACCTAAATACAGTATGGATATCATGTTAACATTGTATACACTAAGCGAGCGCACATGTACACACACACACACACACACACACACACACACACACACACACACACACACACACACACACAGAGAAAACAAACCTTTTCGCTGTGCATTAACATACTAACACTTGTTACTAAATATAACATTATAATGAAAATGAAAACACGTCGCCACACCCAAATCATCTGTTTGTAAAGCGCTGGCAATTATCTACTGAATGAAAAAGATTCAGACTAACCAGCGTCATCCTATTTCCTCAACTGTTTGCACCGATTTTCGTGTGTCAGCTAGACTGATGATCTCAATAAGACACCTACATAAGTATAAGTAGGTAGAAGTCTCATTACGTTTAGAATCAGTAGCATCAGGGCATGGACGTGAAGAATGCTGCTTGACAAGTCACAAGTAACCTCGATAGTCATCATCTGTTGGTTTGCTTAGTTAAATATTTAGGTGTGGTGCATATTAATTATCTTGAAGCAATATTCAATGTATACGATGATGTACACATTGCATTATACACATTGAATCAAAATATGTAACCCACTTTTATTAAAGTAATGTGTTTTCAAGTTAATTACAATATCAGATGGTGACAAATAATAAATTACAATTTTTAGAGACGTTGTCTGAAAATAGCAAGGTCTACTCGAATGATCAACCCAGAAGTGAAAACATATGTTTTTCTCTGATTTAGATAAGACGCGAGCGAATTCATTTCCGAAATCTCAAAATAACGTCTACATGATTGTGTAACAGACAGTGGCATCTGGGATGTTCATACTTCTATTGGCAATGGCTGGATTGCATATTAAAACTCTATCTACGCCAATAAACAGACATGTGTAGATCTGTGTACTGACATGTTAACACATTTACTATGATATATAGTGACGCAGCATTCCACACTGTCATGCATCAATGCCCTAGGAAGGAGTCTCCGAAAACAATTCTCAGTAATAATTTTGTTTACATGGATATCGTTTGCCGAAGCTCTCGTATCCACTATGCGACCATCATTATCACTGTCGTAAGAGCGCGTATTAGAGCTCACCATGAGACTGGGAGTCCTTATGGTCTCGTAGTAGATACGAGAGCTTCGAGACACGCTCCACTGAGATGCAGTTTTCAGTTAACATTTGAATGCAACTGACGATATGCAGATGACAGAGATTAATTCTCAGTTTTAAGTTGTTGTTTGTAGTGACTTGTTTATTTCGAAAAATTGGACACTGGCCCATCTATTCGAGATGCTTTAAAATCGGAATATTTAAAGCACTCAGTGCCACGACATCCTAACATACAACCACATTTCCTCAAGAATACACTGAAGTTCATGTTACTTCTAGTTATCATTAATAAAAGTTACTCCAAGCTGCGCAGCTTAATTCACTATCAGACAAAGAATGTTGTTTTTCGGAAATCTTCCTACTTTCGGAGGGCATCAACATACAAAAATACCTTCAGTAATATGTTGTTGGTGGGAATGCTTTGGACAAATATGATTCACATGTATTAAGTTAGGTGAGGCGTAGATTACGTATTTTGTAGTGCGTTGCTCCAGTTAGGCTTGGCAAGCCAACGATGTACGACGTACGTATGTGATATAGTGCATGTTTAATGATGCTACCATGTCACTAAATCTGTGATATGTCATGCATATACTTTTCTTTGACAAAGATCAAGCACAATTGTGCATTAAGTTCATGAATGTACTAGGTAGCAGAGAAAACATGTTAAACATGTTAATGAGTGGGCATGGAATTCTGATAGCAAGAGAAATGTTTCAACTTATTATAGGACATAATAGACGTACACTTTCACCGGCGTAATTCTGCGTGGGTGAGGTGTAGCGTGGGGGCATGCTTGACATACCTACATCTATCGTCTGACCCATTTGAAAGGATTGTCCAGGTATGTCTCCTCCAACGAATAATTAACCTATATATAGTTGGACCGACTGTAATGTCAGATTTCAACTGGAGGGTCATCATTGTCAGACTAACTTTATCAAGTAGAAGCTCCGAATAAACACCACGCTGTTGACACAAGGAACTCACAAAAGGTGTAATTTGTTGCAAGCTTTGCAGAGTTAAATATATCAATGGTATAGGCACATATTCCATGTATAGTCGCACTCAAAGTTGTACAGGTATATACTACGGATCGACACCATTGCACATACACCATGTGTGCAAAGATACAATGGTAACCAAGCAGCATTGTAAGTTGTAGCTAATTGCAGTATTGCATAACATTGAGACAATAATAGTTTGCTAGGATAATACCTGGCAAGTTGCAAAGTCAACACAGTTAAACAAAATACGATCTAATACTGAGATGTTGCCAGATAATCATAAAGTTATATAATTTCAATAATACAAGGGTTATAAATATCGTTTTTAATTGCCTGAAGACAGGACAATGGTTATGCAAATCTAATAAATGGTTTACGTATGAATCCTTGAATGCAGTATAGGTGATAAGTGCGTGCATGTGCAGTACAGGAAATGCGTGATTATAGTATAACTTCTATTGACAGACTAGTAGATGGTAATAAGATCTGCCAAACAACAAGGAAGACGCCCAGGGCTGGATTTAATCCAAATCTAGGAGATAGCGATAGTTTCGTTGTAACCCAGCAAAAAACCCTGCATAGACTGTAGACTGTATAGATTGTTAGAAGGTCGTGTTTAGAAACACTTTGAAAGTGTGTACCCTCCAACAATAGCTATTGATCAGCACAACTGCCTGTACACAGGTATACGTATAAACACGGAGAGAACGTAAATAACCACGTATCTACAGCGGACGTGTTGAAGACTGAACAGGGGCTAGTACACGGCCATTGAGATCATGAACCTCCAGAGATAATACTTTGATGGGAAGACTACGTACACATTACAACAATAGCAACATCAAAACTAATAAGGAAAAAAAGGAAAACATAACGACAACCCACCAACAAGAAACAAAACAACGACAATCAAATATTTAAAAAAACTATTAACAAAACTAAATAAATATAATAATAACAGAAACATATACATAAATCCAATGACAATCTTTAATCTATTGGGTATAAGTAAACACACAATATAGCCAACACGTTATGGTAATATACGATCTATCGTGCACTAGTATACAAATAGCAACTTTGCTTTTTTTTTACTTCAGGCATAATCCCACACGTTTACCGTAGCTGCGTAACAGGAAGGTGAGTCACACACCGACACAGAGCGTAGTAAGGACACCGCAACCACACGAGCTACACCCCTCGCACACTGAGAACAACATTAACATCTTAAGAGTTGTAGTACTCGCGTGCACTGAGAAATAAAAGAAAAACAGTCACATCGTAAATATCTGCTGATGTGCACACATACACACACACACACACATACGCGCGCGTGCACACACACACACACACGCACGCATGCACACACACACACGCACACACACGCGCGCACACACACACACGCACGCATGCACACACACACACACGCGCGCACACACACACACACACACACACGCACGCACACACGCACATACATACACACACACGCACACACATATAGACACACACACTCGCGCGCGCACAGGCACACACACACACATGCATATCTGGACATGATTCGACAGGACACGCCCGAAACTCAATGTACAATCTGGTTGTAGGAATGTCCATGGAACGTCAGCAATGTTGACATACTAGCAGAGCTACATATACTACTAAAGTATGGGCAACCCATATATGCTCGCTGGTCTATGTCCAATACATGTGAGGTCAAGTACTTTGTAAGTGTTCACTGGGTTCCCATTAAATATCCTATCTAGGTAGTGTTAATCTCCAAGTCCGACACGACATCACGTGGCACCTCTACTAATGGTTGTGACATCAGTGGACATCGGTATTCGTTCATCGATCTCGTCTCGTGAAGAATTATTTATCTAGATGTAATTTAGATAAACATTGTGTGTGTCCAATACCATGGAAATTATGCAGAAATAGTTTGAATTATATAGAGTGAAATGAACCGACAAAATACAGGAAATTAACTGACAAAATACAGGGAAAACTGAACAATACTCAGCAATATTGACAAAACACAGGGAACTGAGTAATACTGAACAATATCGACAAAACATAGGAAACATTGAATAATATTACCATATTAAATGCCTAGTTATTTTACAGCTGCAACACTTGTACGGTTCGAATTACACATTATTTTGTTTGATTTCCAATATGTGTAGGATGTGCATGTATTCTACAATATGAAAGTTGTACCGACGTCGCTGACAAAAAGTCAATCTTGCAAATGGAGAACGGATGCTTTTTTTGTCATTATTCTGTACTTGATGCCATTCTGTGATGTCAGTGCATATTAGTCATACTGATCTCGTTATATGGCTAGTATAGTACTACAGTACTAATGATGTATGATGGTAGGTGCATACAGACTGGCTAAGGGAAATATGTTTCAAAAGAAATGTTTTTGTAAAGTGTTTTCACGTTTGTATAATAATGTTCACATTTGTATAATAATTTTCACATGTTCACATCAATATATATATGAGTATAACAATCAACCGGATTTTCATAGTTTAAATTTTGAATTAAATCTACTTCGTAAAACATATCTTATCCAATTTTACAAAATACATCTACATACAATGCTCAGTTGCAACACATTCAGTTGGTTCAAAGGAAGGCTTGATATAATGCGTTACTGAAACCTAACTTGAATCGTACTTTCATTGTATACAAGTGATAAATAATACCAACAATAAACTGCTGCTACAAGAAATGTATTATTCTTTGAAAAATTTGAAAGTGATCGATGCCAATATAACAGTGATAGGTTATTCGATTCACGTACAACAGGTGTTAGCACTGAATGGTCATTGCTGTCATTGTTCTACGACACCGAACGTTTTACACTTGGTAATGGACAAATAGTAATGCCAATGATTAGATGTACACGGCATGATGACGGGTTTGGGCTTACAAAGATTGACGTCGATCAACGTGTTTACGTGATTACGGTGTCCTCGGCTGAATGACTTACTGGGTCAAGAGAAAGCGACAACATTTCTCGCATGAATGCATGAGTTCATTGCTGACATTCCCAGGTTTTTTTCTGAGCGATCCAGTTCACCGCATAGGTTATGATAGTACGCATTCACTTTTGATGTACGTAACGTATTATTATCTTTAAAAATAAACATGATTTTTCTCTCCACCCCAATAAAATATATTTAATAAATAATAAAAAGCAGCAAGAACAATAAAAACAAAGCCAACCAAATAAATATGTTGAACATGCACATTCCATACACACCAGCTGTCGCGCTATTGAATGCAATACATCAAAGACCTTTTCCTGCAGCGATATATAACTCTACTTATTGTTATTAGTAGTATAAAGACTATCAATGTAAAGTATAATCGGCAATATCTTGAGCACACGAATGTATATTATAGTGGCATTGTAAGGTGCATTGAGGGCTGGTTGTCACACGCTAGATCTCCGTGTACCAATGACCAAAGACCTCTGATGTTGAACAGATCCTTAGGCTGGAGAAACGTAGTCAATAGCAAGTTAAGCTCTTAGTCAAACACCTTACTTGAGACTATATGAAACATCATCACTCCCCATCTACTGCACTATTCTGAATACTTTTATTAAATAAATAATAACAACATCAATAGATCGCTCAACACAACCACGCAGCTATGACAACCTACTCAGTATCAGCACTGTATGCACCTAAACATTTAAACTATGCAACGAAGCGAGCAAAGATATTATTGGTAGGTTTTACTCATTAACTTACCTAGTAGAATATTCAGAACGCATGGGTCGCCAGTAAACTCCGGGCCAACGCTCAGCTGGCACTCCGATATAGGAAGAACAGGTACACTGTGCTGGGATCTACTACGCCCCTCACCCCCGAATACGTCACAGGGTAGACGTGACACTGTATTACCACCCACTCACTACACCTCATACGACACTCTTGTCATGCAGCCGCTATGACCGCCACCGTAACCGCGCCCACAGAAACTTGAATGAACCGTGCACAGGATAAACTTCAAGCAACAAGCTTGCTATAAGTCTAGGTAAAAGCGTAGGCTTTCATACCGGTTGTATGACTGTAGTCAGCAAATATACTTGTACTTGTATTAAAATTGTCATGTAGTCTACGCTTCAAAGTATTTACACGAGGTCGTGGACATTTTTTTGTCACGGTCTGATAAATTCACCATATTTTTTTCTCTTTCTTTTTCTTCTCTCTAATACGATTGGGGTTGGGGTGGGGTAGAGTGGGATGGAATGGGTGGAGGGTGGTGGTGGTGGTTTCGTTGTGATTAATGCATTATGTCTTTCATTTGCAATTTAGCTATGCCTCTTGAAGTCATTTGGAAATGTACAAAATATATTTCCTAACGAAAGCTTTTGGTATTGTGATACTATTAATTGACGTGACAAAGCTTGAAGGCTAGGGTATCTACTACTGAAATGTTCTGTTCTCAAACATTGAATGAGTGTGTTAAAGTTGTGAGATCAATATAGTGGCATACTATCAAACACAAGAGACAGTAATAACTTTAGGCCAGCCGATCTGACATTACGCCTACATACGCATGATAGTAGAACACTGTAAATATAACTTCCAGTGATTTGTATCCCAGTTGCGAGGTTACGGCTCAATTGATTGGACTACATATATTTACACATATCAGAATAGTTCATGCCTTCACCCAATGAAATGAAGTTTTACGTAACCTTCACTACTATCAACCAATGAACGTGTTCAATGAAGGGCAACGCATGACAACGAGGCAAACACATACACCTGCGCCAGGTAGTGGTGGATTCAATCTGTCCTCATCATTATATTTTATATGAAAGTAACATCAGATAACCCCTGATGACCTACAATACTGCGTGATAACACGGGGCTATTAAACATACGTAGTATGCACACAAACTGTATAGGCCTATATGCATTACATGAAATGAAGACTAGACCAAATCTACTGCAGTAGTCACATCTCTATTGTTATGTATATGTACAAATGCCTTTCGTTGTTTTGGACTGTGTAAACTCTTAATATTGATTCATCCCTGAGATGTAATTATATTCTATCTCACACTGATCTCCCACTCCATATTTGGCAATGTCATCATTACCAGTGCAATTAGCCCCACCATGGAGTGATTCTGTTACATGAAATTATCGATTTAGAATCGATAAACGACTAGTGAAAATACTGGTACCTTATTGTTCCTTATGTTAGACTCGAATCGACTCCTATCTAGCACTGCAGTGAAGCAAGGTTAATGCATCAGTTGTGTTGGCAGTATTTGCCTACATATTGCACAGTGTGAACAGTTGTGGCCAATACGTTCTTGCATGAGTATGATTCCATGCTGTCTTCTGCAGTAATGTCTAATGTATAATACGTACTGTAGTGCTGTCATTTTAAAACTCACAGTGGTATATGGTACATGGTGCATACACAATATATATATAATATATAGATGGTTGGCCTGTAGCCCAGTAATGCCATCTCAGGTAGTGATATCGCGGCAGTCATTCCAGATTCCAAACGGCTGCCATAAACTATGACTTTAATAATATGAACTTTCTTCTAATCATGCAGCACCATTACATTGGATTCCCTGCCCATGACACTGTATGATTGATCTATAGAATCCTGTCTCTAGGTCTGAGATATTAGAGGTCCTTATTAAAAAACCCAATATAGTGGTCGCCATATTAAATTGACATCTACGAAAATTGCAACATTGATTTTCTCATTGGATATCCTATGTTTGCAAGTCACTACAAGGCTTTACTAAGCGGCACCTGACTACTATCTCGGGTAGTGATGTCTCGTTACTAATATCTCAGTTAGTGATATCCCAGTTAGTAATATCTCGGTAGCACCAGCTCGTTACTGTTATTATTCAGAACTATTGTCTCACGTTAAAAACGTTGCCAACTCTTGGTATTGAAGTTGAACTACAGAGCACCTGTTCATGAAGCGCTCCTATTATCTACTACGAGACCTGACACTCTTGTATTGTCTATCTTTGTTGCTGATAATTACTATATATACATGTATGTGTATGCCATCTTGATGGACACGCGAGCTTCATAAGCGAGTGCGCAGATTTATTTTGGTATTATTGAAGGTAATGTTGTGTGTGTGTGTGTGTGTGTGTATGTGAGTGTGTGTTTGTGTGTGTGTGTGTGTGTGTATGTGCGTGTGTGTGTCTGTTTGTGTGTGTATGTGCATGTGAGGGTGTGTACCGTGTGTGCTTGTGCGTGCGTGCGTAGTCCTTTAGTTTCCCCACCGTCAACTTCAAACGCGAGAATCCCTGCGTATTACGTCATACAATGTTGATGATCACGTGATATTATACACATGCACGTTCCAACTTCACTTCAAAGTACTATAGGCATGTCTGTCAAATATCACTTGTTCAACAACATTATGTGACCGTCTCGTGTATGAAGTTGAACGTGGGAAATATAAAAGCCTCGTTTCTTCGGTAGCATTGAGTCATATTACGACGACAATCCTGAGAAGATACTTTTTCTCACCGATAGATTCATGAATATTTACTTAGACATGACACCAAATATATCTGTACCACACACAGCAATGTTTTTCTTCGTCGTTATTATACGAATACACAGCAATGTAGCCTTTCTCTCTTATCCACTATCCATGTCGGTAGCTAATACAATGAAAAGCGAGCGCTATTGTCTCATTGTTGAAAAGAGAACTTTGTGAAAAGATACCCAAGATGTCAAACATTCTGTGCACAGGTCAGGTCATTATTGTCAAGATATTGTGTATCGGAGGGTGACTATCGAACTAGGAATGCCTGTGTATGTGGCTAATGTATGGCCATATCAACATGTAATACTAGTGTAGAGTTTATCTAACGTACATTTAGGCACTAGCTGCTGTGGCTGAGATCATATTGAGCTGTGGGTGATTACACTTACTCTCTCAAGAACATAGTGGTGCTTAAATGTCAACTATGAATAATACATGCATCTTGATTTGAGTATACGGCAAGTGGGGCCAGTTTCACGTATATTGCACTGTAATATGCCTCGTGGTACGACCTATATTGGCTTGAAGAGTACATTCACTGAAAACTGACGCTAATTGATATACCGGTACATCTGAGAAATAGCAACTCGCCAACTTTCAGTTAAATTCCTAAATTGTGAGATGCATCAGTCCAATAGGTCTGGACAATCTGACGTGAGATATCTCAGATCACCACGATCAGCATGAGATATCTCAGATCACCACGATCACCATGAGATATCTCAGATCACCACGATCACCATGAGATATCTCAGATCA
>JAUTBR010145623.1:0-10146 GCA_032361205.1 Pseudorimula midatlantica
CTACTCAGTGAACACGGTCAAAGCAATATTTCGAATTAAGAACGAGTCGTTGCTAATTAATATAATAGTAATAAAACATATTGATAACTAGTGAGACATGTGGAATAGGTAACTGGTTGTATGAACTACTTGTGTAGTCAAAAGAAATGCATTTATTGTCAGGTAAAACCGTGCTAGACGACCATATCGGTCAACCAACTGTGATATTATGCCTTTAAGGGGAACACACGATTAGATTGATGGACATTCATATGACAATAATTAAAAATATGACGTTTGACATGATTCAATCTAATTAAAATCATATTCGAATCTGACACCCAGATATTTGGACACTTGCTATTTCCTTTCGATCAGTTGAGGAAAATAATATCAAAATGTTTATTCTTAATTAGATTTGATTTGATTTAAAAAAAAATGTATTAAACATATTTCATTCATCCGAAACGGATTGGAAAAGAACTGTTAGATATTTACTAAGTTCGCTAGTGTACGAGCGTCATGAAAGCTTTTGTGTGGCGCAATTACATTTACTTCCTATCTTATAATAGTTCGCAAAGTGATGTTGGAATGGTCGGTGAGAGTGTTTTAGTGTTAACAAAAAATAACGCGTTTTAAAAACTGTTTAAAAACAGTTAGGTAGATAAGAGAACACATAAGAAGAATACTCGTACGAGGACTAGCGTGGCGTTGCTATCACACAAACACACTTGTGGTGTACATGCTCAAACATATAGTCCAATAGACGGTATCGGTATGTCAATACAGCCAAGCTACACGCTTGGTTTGTTGAAGTTAATTGGAATTGGTCAAGAACGTTATTTTCTCTGTGTACATGCACCACACATAGTTGCAAATGAGCATTCACTGTAACTGTCTACTATATTGGGTATCGGTATAACACATTTCTATGACAATGCGGCATAGACGCCATGACCGGTTGTACGAGAACACTGACTTTCTGGATAATGCTGGACAAACATTGATTTTGACATTACAGCCAAACATTGACAAAGAAAGACGGGAATTAATGTGATATGGGTGACAGTTATATGACCAAACACTTAGGATATTGACTTGAGTATTTCAATTAATTATTTCCTATTGAACAGTAATGCGACGTTAGTCAGAGTAATGCAAAGCTAATGGAATACATATGCAGCAAATGTATTGCTGTGGTATATGGAGGCTACATCCACTAGTATTGGACACATTACTCCGAATAACGAAACAGAATAGATCTGCCGTTAATTAATCCAATATCTAAATTTGTCCTTCTACACATATAAGTTAGAATACTACTTCCATACCTAGCACTACTTAGCTCCAATATGATACGGTTCCTCTAATATCTCGTTGGAAGAAACTGTTTAACCTTCTCCCTGCTGAATAAAATCAAATTGTTTTATTTCTGCATGTGATCGGGCAACTTAAGTCGCCTTCAGCAGGGAGAGGGTTAACGTGAAGCTGTATTTGCTAAAGAAGACCCGGACTGGATACATTCAGTATCCCAACACAGGATTGTCCCGGTATGGAGCTGTGAAGTCCAAACTATATTTGCAGGAATACTGGCTACTGGGATTTTTTACACTCTGATCATAACAATTTTATAGAAGTAAGTTTTCACAAGATTGCTCATCGTGTAATAAACATGCATATGACTATGACAAGCATATATTGCTGCACTGGGAATCACTTTTACATCAACTAAATGCCTGATTCAGCTTCTTGATTTATATGAATGTGATGTTGATATATTATGTCAGTTTAGAAATGCAAGATGAAGACATGACCTATACTCTAATATATTTAGTTCAAATAACTTATTTAATCATACGGTTGGTACCCTAATGAAACACAGAATAATATTAAAATTTGCAATGTAGAAGACATTAATCTACTAAAACCACATCTTCAATATATGTAGCTATAACTACTTGTAAAACTGTTCTAGATGTATGCTAATATTTGAGAATGCCAGAATGAATCGCACCTCAATATGATCTACGCATTAAACGTGTTAAAGGCATACTATTCACAGTTGATAGACCTGGATAATGGACAGACGAATTTCGATCTGAGACTATTTACGCTTGATTTACCCACCCAAAAGTTGTTATTTACTGATGTACTTGATCCCCAATACTTGATAGTTACTAAAACAAATATCATATTTTATATGAAATAGGGGAACGTTTCGCTATTTATCTTGTCGTTGATGCATGACAGTTCTCAGAATGAATTCGAGTTATATTAGAGTTAAATCCCCTTTTTAACGTTACCGTTGCGTATTATTTTTAAGTCGTACCACTGAGTTATGTCCCCTTAAATTGACATAATGAAGCAAATAGCAATACGACCATATTCAGGTTGTCTACCAGTAGATTACGGGGGTTTACCTTTGTTATTTGTCTACCAAACAGCCGTGGAAAGGTTTTTAGAAGTGCAAACATGATTTTATGTATGTCAAGTAAATGTATTTTGCAGTTGTAGCTAAGAACTAGTCGAAAACAACAATAAATATCTGTGATATTATGCCTTTAATGGGAACATCTACAAGAAACGTAATTGTCAGTGTAACGTAATTGTCAATAGTTAATCACACGGTAGCCTATACTCAAACGCGAATCCCTGGTTTGGTGATCATAATATATACTAGAATACATGTACGTCTATCACAGAGACTGACAACGGCTTGGGAGTGACTTCAATAACTGTATACGTATCTAAAGTACTAGTAGTAGGGAACGTTTAATAATCGCTGAGGTATAAACCTATACAACACTCTGACTTATGGCGTTCCAGTTATATACAATTACGACCCACAGAACCAAAACCTCTTTACAATGTTTAACAGCCCCGAAAGGATTAATTATAGAGACACAAATGACAGCGCATTAATGCGAGCATTGATATCATGATACACGACGCATACCGCTACACACAAGCGTAGACATACACGCTAGTACCACCCTCGGTGTGTGCCTCCCAGTTTGGTCAGAACATTGTTAATTGAAGCGAGACGAACATGATCGGATATTTACACACGCTAGAATGACTACTTACCTTTCTGGAATCTAATACGAAGTGTCTGACTACTAATACTAATACTCGCTGAAATATAACACCAGTAGCTGGGTATAGTAGTAAAACCTGATGAGTATTTACGATCAGTTCTATACTTGTGGTGTGATCAGTAACATTAAGTATCACAAGTAAAAATTACATTTGTGGAACATATATTAAAATACGCACGTGTATACATGTAGAACTCTTGTCCTCGGTACTCCGGTATTAACAGCTCAGGTGTGACGTAACACCATAACAGGTGTATGCATGCGCAATCCTTCCGAGTTCAGAACCGCTATCGCATTGCAATCCTTGGTTTGTGTATACGAGAAAAAGGTTACGATCCACAGTTCGATATCAAAACCCCCCGTACACTATATAAGCCATTTCAAAGCGTTCAAAGATTTGGGCCCTCCCGTCAAAACGCCAAGACTAGAATACCCGGCATAGACGCGTTGTATAAAACGATTGCTGGTAGAACAATATCTATTATTCGACAAGCGAGTTCTAAAGGCGCGGGTAGGTAGTGCATATGCTTGTGGTTCTTCTATATAAAGGCTATGGGTCGTATCCGTATGAATGTGCGTATAATTATGAACATACAAGTTAAATCTGGCTTGCATGGTACACACTATATACACATATATTAGCATTGCATATCGTCGAAAATTATTACAATTTTCTTCTACAGTATATAATAGAACCTATAGGCATTAATTAATCAAGTTGGAATCTTGACAACTGCATCGATACCAAGATATCATACGTCGAGTACATTATGTAGAGCTGTATTTATAAATGAAAATTTCGTTAGGCGAGTTGATAACGTCGATGGATTCGAACAGTAACCAAGACATTCTTTCTAGATAAATACTGAAATTATGAGAGTAGTTTCCACAGATGTCCAAGTTATCGAAGCATAGGCCAAAACTACATGGAATAGAAAGGAATAATTCCCCATGTACAGTGGCATGATAGCGTGCAATCTCACCTGACCACTCACCTGTGATTAGGAACTAGTGGCCTACCGGTATCCTTAGTATTAACACTACTCATGGGCTACATTAATCAGTATTAAAATGTTGATTGTTAGGATAAAACGCCATTGATTCCGAGGCAGATCAACAGTGCTGAGACATTCTAAACGAGGTACACGATTATGGGTGGGTGAATTAACGACACACTGAACGTTTTCTTATATTGGTTATCAAATGTCCAAGTAATAGTTTGGATGAATTGTTAAATAGTTACTAGTATATACCCCGTGATAGGAGTTGATTTACCTATTAAGCATACTATACGGACATGTGTAATAGTGTATAGATTATCTCGCACTTTGGGTACTGCACTACACCTGAGTTAAGTCAGACACGTTCTGATCTATTCTGTTATTCTTTTCTGATATACGATAATGATGATCTATTTTGTTTAAATGTTGAACAATTCAAAATTGTATTACTTTAGACTTCAATGTCCTACACTATTTAAACTTCATTGAAGACGTATTTGGATAGTTGCGCTAGCTGTGAGTAGCATACGACGTGACGTTTAGGGCCTATAGATTTCTACTACAGATTGCGTACCTGTGTTTCTGTCAAACACCGTATTGGCTCTCGTGTGTATTCTTAACATGACTCAAGTCAGACAAAATCAATGTAAAGGAGCACTCACCCTCTCTATGGAGGCGTGCGGGGCACAATTCCGTCGTTCCCGCCGCACAGCTTCATGTTAATAGTAGCAGACGACAGCTTCCAGCATAATGGTTTCTGGACTGGTTTTCCCTATAGTAACGCAGCACAGATCGACAGTTTGTAATAAACAACACGGTATGCCGGTATGGAGATGTCAACGCTGTCCAGTTGCGTGCTTGACTGATTGTCACTACATATCACACCCCCGCTAGTACCAACACCTCGCTTTCCTTCTTAACGTAAAATAAAAGGGAGGTAAGTCGTATCATTACACATAGTTCCTTAATCGAAGTTATGCGGAGTTATTATGCCGGTGAACTAATCGATCTGCGCTTTCTACAATGGATTTGTTGTTACTTCTGATGAGTTTGATTGAGTAATTCGACTATAGAATGTACGTATTTGTACCATATTCATTGTTGGTATATCTCAGTACGTGTGTGTGTATTAAGCATAGCTGATTTCGGCAGACTGGTCCCTCTTTGGGACGCATTTGTCTCACAGCATGGAGCTGGAGAGCGGTGAATGTTATTGTCTGCTTGTGCTAGGCTGGATTTCCACCAGTCGTTTTTAGA
The DNA here is from genome assembly GCA_032361205.1 of Pseudorimula midatlantica. Lineage (NCBI taxonomy): Eukaryota > Metazoa > Mollusca > Gastropoda > Lepetellida > Lepetodrilidae > Pseudorimula > Pseudorimula midatlantica. The sequence goes on from JAUTBR010145623.1 coordinate 5,336, forward strand.
GTGCTAGCTCACTCTAGAATATTAATGTCGCAGTTAACAAGAATATCCCACTCAGACACAGTAAGGTGACGCCGAGGGACAACCCGTTGATGTAAACTTCCCTTTATGCTGTGCGCCAAGCAGGGTGACATCAACTACCATTTTTGTAAACGTCTTTAGTTATGACGCGGCCGTGGTCAAATGTGGTTTGACCTACTGACCTTCCGCACTCCGTGGCAGGCGCTCTAAGGTTTGCACCACGGAGTCGGTTCTCTGAGCGTTACTGCATTAGTGGAAGATAGGCTAATAGCTAGGCCTATTATGTAGGCGAGTAGGCTACCGCATAATAATATTAATTGATAACTACACTCAATTGGAGGACATTCTGGATATCTATGTCTGACGAGTTATCGAAATATTAATCATAATTATCTAGCAAACATTTACGAAGTTGTAAAGATAAAAGGAATCAATTCAATTAAAGCATACTCATGCGCTACTTTTTAAGTGGACCAATGTGACTTTCCTTCTCAACAACCCAAGAAGTATTCAACATTAGCTGCCTTTCAAGGCGCTAACAAAAATATAACATACATATTGTGAGATATTTACTAACAAGAAGAAGGGAAAACACAAAATGCATTACAAATATACAACAGGAAATAAATATCTTGAATAAATGTATGACACTAGTAGTACTAATTTATAAATCGTTCCGTGTTTTAGATACCCGGTGGTATGAACGAGTTGGTTAAGTGGTGAACACTGAAATTGTTATATTTAACGCACTTCTGCCATAATAGGTAATGACTATTTTCAAAATACCAAATCTTATCATTTTATTAGGGACATTTGCAATAACCAGCAATCAATTGCCAAATTAGAATCCACCTATAGCATGCCACAAAACATTTAATTTGTTTTCGAAATAGAAATAATTAGAATTAATAATCAGTAAAATATGCCAAGTAATATCAAGCAATTTAAAGGCATACTATCACAGATATTAATGGTTGTTTTGGACTAGTTCTTATCCACGACTGCAAAGTACATTGACATACATACAACCATGTTTGTACTTACAAAAAGCTTTCAACCGCTGTGTGTTTGACAAATCTTCACTGCACCCCTTGCGACTCTTAGACTTAGAGTCGAGTTGCTGAAAGCCCTGGTAAAGCCGTACATTTCGGAAAGCATACGGTAACTATATATACTAGTATATTAATTATTACTCCCTGTATGTATTGAAATTACGAAACATGATATCTCTAATAGAGGGTAATTATATAGAATCTGGACATTGAGCGACCCCGTTGACTTCCGAAGACTATACACGTGCATTGTCAACCTGTTATCACACTCGCCTTGACCTATGGGAGACCTTACCATGCTAATGCAATTATTTGCTGCATTACGTAGATCGGAAGCCTATCCTTGGCAAAGCATGTCTCATTATACAGCTGAGCCCCTGATGAGGCGTACAACAGCTGTACCTGGTATATTCTGTAATCTTGTAGCCGCGGAGCCCTCGTTATACAGAACAAAACGAAACCCTGCGAAACATTTCAAATAAATTCAAGTATTTTATTAATTTTAATTTGTTATTATTATAAATTATTATTATTACTAATAGTAGTAGTAGTAGTAGTAGTATATAGTAATAGTAGTAGTAGTAGTAGTAGTAGTAGTAGTAGTAGTAGTAGTAGTAGTAGTAGTAGTAGTAGTAGTAGTAGTAATCCTGCGAAACATTTCAAATAAATTCAAGTATTTTATTAATTTTAATTTTGTATTATTATAATAATAATAATTATTATTAGGATTATTAGTAGTATGTAGTAGTATTAGTATTAGTATTAGTAGTAGTAGTAGTAGTAGTAGTAGTAGTGGTAGTAGTAGTAATAGTAGTAGTAGTAGTAGTAAACCAGTCCATAATTAGTTTTACTTGATAATTTGATTTACTACAATTTACAAAGCTTTGTTAGAGCTACCTATTTGCTTTAGTAGTGGTAGTAGTAGTAATAGTAGTAGTAGTAGTAGTAGTAGTAGTAGTAGTAGTAGTAATAGTAGTAGTAGTAGTAGAAGTAGTATTTACAAAGATTTGTTAGAGCTACCTATTTGCTTTAGTAGTGGTAGTAATAGTAGTAGTAGTAGTAGTAGTAGTAGTAGTAGTAGTAATAACAAGTTCCACAGAACAGACACACTGTGTGAGAAAGATCTAGATCAACCGGAAGAGAGTCTGTAGGAAGAGACTCGGACAAAAGACTTGGAATAAGTTTACGAGCTGGAATCTTATGGAACAAGAAGTTCAGATAAACATGTTGTGCTGGTGTCGTGAAGACATCTCTAAATATAACTACAAACCACTTACAAAACAATTTATATATAATAGCGGTAAACAATTTCGAAAACAATCTACTCCTCACTTCATCATACACATCTTCAAGCAAACACTACTACAGAGTATGACGATGTATTTATAAGCAGATAAGCTAAGCAGTCAACCCTGCACAGTTGTACACGTACTGGTCGACACTACAACTTTATTACAGTAGTCAGTGTACACTCAGCACATTTTATTGAATAATGTAAAACATGTAACTTAATCATATACTGCGAACGATATATCAATGTCGAAAAAATGTTAATGTAAACACATTTTTTAAATACAAGTTTTAATAAATAAGATAAAACATTAAACAGTTGTTAACTCCCACGGGTTAAAATATATTGAAATGATGTATGGAAAAAAAACCCGGGAACCTTCATGTTTTATTACATGTGCCACGGGCATACAGTGTCCAAACAATAGACTCGTGTTATAGTTGGGCTGCACTAATACTAATATTATTATTCTGTAAAGACTAATTCGATTACCAGGAATCGAACTCTCGAACGTCAGCATGTCTTTCCAGCGCTCTAGTCGACAGTGCAACCGGGTAGCACGAAAGGATAACTTACATATTTAAAAGTGTAGAGACATGTACGTGATTTAAGAGGGATTTTACGAGCGCTTCCAATGCCTAAATTATGTACAGCACGTGGATCCGTTCATGTCTATAAGAATGATTATAATAGGGCTTCAGTGAATTATATTAAAGTGATTTCAAAGTGATTTTACGAGCGATTCCAATGCCTAAATTATGTACAGCACGTGGATCCGTTCATGTCTATAAGAATGATTATAATAGTGCTTCAGTGAATTATATTAAAGTGATTTCAAAGTGATTTTACGAGCGATTCCAATGCCTAAATTATATGTACAGCACGTGGATCCATTCGTGTCTATAAGAATGATTATACTAGGGCTTCAGTGAATTATATTAGGTGAAGCACATATAAAATACATAGTTTAATATGCATGTATACCTATGATGTTAATAGTTATACATATTGTTGTAGATTAACATACAGCATGCAGGTACTATCTAGTAGGTTTTTGTTTTCTTCTCCGCAAATGAAAGGTGAGGAGTTTTTCTTAAATACTAAACTAGTAGTTATGGAACACGAACACGGAAACTGAACAAAATATAATATTATATATTTTATTTCGGATATCAATTTTTTTTCTTGATAGTCATGCAAATTTGCCACATTGTAAGTATAAATTAAGCGGGCATTTAGAGCGTCTATATTCTTTATAGTATTACTGATTCAGTCATGGTGTCAAGTGTCAAGTGTTCAGATGTTCTATGTTTCAGAGAGCAATATCTAACGACTGTCTTTAAACAAATGAGTTCGGTGGTTTTGAATGGCATGCGTCTTCTAAATTATTCTGTAGTAACCCTCTCCGTGTTGGAGGCAACCGAAGATGCCATAAAGAACGGTGCGTATGTTTCATCCAACAGGGGGAGGGTTAATGTAGGCGGGTATTAGATGCTCCTGCCAGCGCGCTCATGTTACTCCTATTATTTGGCACAGTCGGTAGACCTCTTATCCTGTTTTAATGGCGCCCAACGTGGGGTTAGCCTTTTCTGTTCTGAATTGATAATGATTACTGCTGAGAATGACTGAATTGTAGAACATTGCTGATTCACGCTGTTCGTGGCAATACCCATTCTTTTGATAATACACGTTAAAGAAACGGACGAGGTTTTATTTGTATTGTTGGTTTTACTGTGGTAAATAAGCGCTCCGCACCCGGTCTATAAATAGTAACACGTTGAACGTCAAAAGTCAGTGGAACACCGGGCAGAAGCAGCTACTGTATATAGCCGTGCAGTATAAAAACTTAGATTGTAGTCACAAGTCTCGGCGAGCTTTGTTTACCTGTTCGGGCCCAAACTGTTTGATGGTAGTTATTATAATAAAAATGTCTCAGGAATTCAAATCTGAAATCATCATGAGTCTATCGATAGTCGTTTTCTCTGAAACTAATATTTTATAGGGGGACCGTAAAATATGTTCTTATAAACTTGCCACTTTTCTTTATGCCAGATGTTCTTCAAGATGCTTTTTAAAGACTTATTGCAATTATAACATACTGATTTGTATGGTTGTATTTTAGTATAGGCTGAAAACGTGAGGTTAGGTTACTGCTTAAAGGACAAGATTATAATGATTTAGGCATATCCGCTCAAACTGGAAATAAGTGTTTTGCGTCAAGTTGAGCATATACAAAGCATGTGTGTTGGGAAATTGATCTGGGTTTGGTTTCTTTCGGAGAAAAACGACTTTTTATCATAGTAAATTTGTTACGTGCAAAATAGTAACTTAAACCAGTGTCGAGTTATTCTTCTTGATTTGAGGGAACCGCGAGCAAACGTTCGATTGTCGTCCTTAAAGGGCAAGTTTACAATGATTTATGGGTCTATTATTTCAACATATTTTGCTTT